>ML782916.1:666671-721795 GCA_009831015.1 Picea engelmannii
TGCGGACATTCTGACGAAGGCGCTCACCAGGAGCAAATTCGAATATCATAGAGACAGGATTGGGGTGAAGGATAATCCCTTTCTTGTTGAGAGGGAGTGTTGAAAAGTCAACAAGAAACATGTGTCTAATTTACTTTTCCCTTGATTAAATTAGACTATAAATATTAATCTATTATCTCATTCATAACTGAGTGATTTGGAATTGTAACAGAATTATAAGTGTAGTTAAGTGAGTTAATATCAGTTGTACTAGTTGTAACTAAACATGCACTAGTGAGAATTCAGTTAATCAATGAACTCACATGCAACTGAAGATTCGCCACGGTTAACTACATGCATGTCAGTTCCAATGGAGATCCAGTTGAGAGAACAGGTGAAAGGGACAGTTTGGCTATCAATTGTGATTTGTTCACACATGCAGTGAATATGCTTATGAGCATGTGCAAACGAGGCAATTGTATTCATTCGATTCATTGTGAGAATTCGGATTGCAAAGATTGTGCAGAGGAGGCAGGCTGTCTAGACACGGAAATTGGCGCATGTATTTGTTAATTTGTGTATGACAGTGTGAGACGATTGTATTGTACTGAGAGCTCTTGGATCAGAGTTTTGTATGAGATTGTTTCATGATTCATGATATACATAATATATGATAGTGGGGTTTTTAGCTTTACGCTTTCCCGGTAAAACTTTTGTGGTGTGTGTTATTGATATTTCACTTTGTGCATTGTGGTTGTGATCGTGGTTTAAGTGCTTCTGCAATAATAATAGTAGAAGCGATTATGTATTTAACAAGTGGCGGAAATTGTTAGATCAGGAGAATCGCAGGAATACATTAATTTGTATTGATATTTCTACACTCTTGTTGTTGTTGTTTTCTTATAAATCTTTCACACTCTTTTGCAACAAATGACACCAACCCTATCTTTAGCAACACTATCAACTTGTGTAGGTAGAAAAATTATGGTAGTGGATGTTCCTAACAGAGACTTATACATTGATTTATGATAGTCACCTTAATTCCAGGTTCATCCCCTAAAGTATAGATTTAGGAAACCTTAATGTATAGTGAGATCTTCAATTTATAACAAAATGTATGAACTTTTAAATGACCAAAAGCTTGATTGTGGTCAAAGACCTAGTGATTCAAAGAAAGTTTGAAAAAATGAGTGTGGCAAAAAGTCGAGTCAAACATGGACTAAAAAAATGTGGCCAAAGGTCAGAATTAGTAGGGGGCTCTAATACCAAATGAAATGAACAATAATTCATTTATTGAGGAATATTGAACACAAGAAGGGCAAATAATTAAAATCCATATAGGAACATATCTATATAATTCAATAAATAATATAATAGATGATACGATTTAATGATACAATGTAGTGTGATGGTGTAATTATATGCATTGACTAGTCATGATGTTTGGTGGGTCGGGTCCCTTGGTTAGGTTAGGTCCTTTAGTTGGGATGTGTTGCTTCATTTATTATGATTATTGTTATTATCTTGTGTGTGTGTGTTCATTACATGGACCATTTCACCTAAATCCTTCAGCAACACTTAACAACGATGGAGGCACCTTTGACGAGCAATTATATCGAAGGAACTACATCCTTAACGGTACACATTAGTTTTAATATACCCATGTTTGAAGGCACAATAGAGGCAAAAGATTTGGAGATATGGTTAAAAATGCTAGAAGGTTATTTCTATGTTCACAACTTCTCCATCAGTGAGAATATTACTTTCACACTTTTGAAGTCCCTTCCCCATGTCAAATATTGGTGGGATACTCACTATATGCAAACTATCAGAGATTTTGAACTATGCACGATAGAACCCACTTGGAGGAAATTTGTCGACACCCTTAAGGAGGAGTATTTAATTGTTGGAAACTATGAAGATCAGTACACGAGATGGATGACCTTGTGCTAAGGTTAAAACCAAATGATGCTAGAGTACATTGATGCCTTTCTTACCCTCCACACAAAATTGGGTGTTAGGGCCTCTTAGAGACACTTGGTTCAAAAATACCACAATAACCTACACATATACATCCAAATAGAAACAAAGTTGTTGGACATCTCTTCACTGGGATCCACTTGACATTGTGCCATTAAGATTGAACAAAAAAAAAGTTTGGGGTTGAAAATCATCTGCAACAAAAGAAGGGAAAGAGTGGCCCATACTTGACTCTCCTAACAAATGATAGAGTAAATATAACCAATCTCAAGACAAATAGTGAAATTTGCATGCAAAAAAGAAGAATGAGAGGTCAAAGAAGGACAAAAGCAAGTGGTGTGACACCCACAAAAGTGCTTGCCACAACAATGACAAATGCTGTACCGAAGAGTAGTTATTGGTTGAGTTTAAAGCCTTAGAATTTGATTCAACCTTGACTCATGCATATATGGGGAAAATTGATTCTTGACATGGAATCCAATGTTATCATTGCCATCACAAAGGTCCAACCAAAGAAACTAGAGGATCCTAAGGAAAGTGAGCACCATTTCCACTTACAAATGCGGGGCAAGTGGAAACCACTACATTTCATTGTTGAAAATGATAGTTGTGAGAACTTGATCTCAATATAGGTAATTAAGAAGATGTAGTTTAAAATGAAACTGCACCCACAACCATAAACCATCAAATCACTCAACCATAAATGAGACGTATGTGTCTATCAACAATGCGGCTTGTAATATAAAAACAAACCATTCAAAGATGAGGTATCATGTGACATTACCTTGCTTGATGTTTGTGATGTTCTTTTGGTTACAACCATGTATGTGGAATTGTAATGTTCTTTACTAGTACAGGCCCTGTAGTGTCATTTTCACCCTAAGAGATCGGTTCTATGGGATACCAAAGGTAGTTATGACTACCACAATCTCTCTAATCATTGGTGAGTAATGTAGGAAGACAATCTCTTAAATTGGGAAATTTTTCCTCTTAATGGTCTAATTAAGAAGAGTAAACAAAATGAGCATCGCCACCAAGACCTTTGTAAGGGGTCCCTCTATGTAGAAAACAATGGTAGATCAATCAGAGGAAGGATATAGAGACATCTTCGTCTCACTTACAAGATTACCTTTGCATTTCCAGGAAAAGTATGCAATTAATTTAACACTTGATTCCATTTAGCTCAATGACCATGTATATAGATGTTATCTTTTATAGAACAAGGAGATCAAATGCTAGATTTAAGAGATGATATGGAAAGGTCACATTTTTACTAAGATCCTCACCTTACGGGGGCCTTATTATGTTGGTTAAAAAGAAAGATGAGACATGGTGACTTTGTATTAACTACAAATCCTTGAGCAATATGAACCAATTCCCATCCCCTAGATTGATGATTTACTTGATAAACTCAAAGGAGCCAAAAAATTTAGCAAGATTGTTTTTAAGTCAAGATATCGCAAGGTGCCAATCAGTCCAACTGGTGTGTGGAATATAACCTTCAAGATCAAGGAGTGATTCTTCAAGTGGTTTGGTAATTCCCTTCGGCATGACTAACGTGCTAAAAACGTTCATGAGGATGATGAACGATGTTCTATGAAAATTCACCAATTTTTTTGTGGTCATGTACCTAGACAACATCCTCATCTTAAATGGAACAAAGGCATAGCATTGGAAGCACATTCAATAAATGTCGAACACCTTATGAAAACATAAGATATACACCAACTTGGAGAAGTGTTCATTTGACATAAAAATAATTCAATATATGGGTCACATCATGGATAAGTGTGGTGTGCATACATATACAACTAGGATCGAAATCATTAGTGATTGACTAGACTTGAAAACACTAACAGAGCTTTACCAACTTTTACTAGCAAGTTGATGTTGGGGTTTTTCATATTATTTATCCCTTGAACTATGTGACCAAAGCTAGATACAAGACCAAATTTTTTCGAGTCAAGGCACAATAGAAAGCATTCAAGGAGCTAAAGCATTGCCTCTACATGGCGCCACTCCTAATTATGTTAGATTTGCAATAATCTTTCGAAAGATACACATATTCCTTAAATCATGTCATTGATGCAATCCTCACTCACTACCAACATTATGTGGATTCTCAGAGTGAGACATTCTCTTCCATGGTTCTAAATACCCCACATCTGACAAGGAGCTCTATTCCACTGCATAGGCCTATTTGTAGTGGAAGCATTATATCATGGGAAAATAAATGATCATCCATACCAACCACATGCTTCTGCTACTTATGCAAATGTAGTGAAAGATGCACAATAACCACCTTCAAAAGTGGTTCACATACCTTCAACAATTGCAGATGTACATTGAGTATTTTTATCGTAGGATTTGTAGTTGTGCAAAGCCCAACACAAGATCACAAACTATTGCGTAACTACATGATATCCTACCACTGTCACCTTAGTAAGAAATCGCCCCGTTTTAGTGATGGAGGAGGTCCACCACTGTCACCTTAGTAAGAAATCGCCTCGTTTTAGTGATGGAGGAGGTCCACCACATGGGAGGCTTCCCCGGTGACCTCAAGGGATCAAAGTAGCAAGTTTGTTAGCCAAGCCTCCTGCCCCTTCTCTTGATCACCCAAGTTAAGGTCTAGGTCAAGGAGAAATAAGAGGGAATAAGATGATTTGAGTGCCTTCCCATAACAAGAACACTGACAACATATATATGATGATTTCCAAGTATAAGTACACAAGCAATACCTCTTTAATACACTTGACAACAAAGATCACTATGGCTGTTATGAAATTGCATGAAATTACGGTAGTACAACAACAATAGATAAACTATAACAACAAGAAGAAATATACTTTAAAATTGCAACAATTGACCATGAAAACTTAGCATTAACTCAATAGAACATTATCCAATTATTAGATGCAATTTTTTGTTATGTTTGATGTAACACACTGTTTCCCCCAGCTTGTAAATATAACTGGACTGGCCAAGAACTATGGCAAACTCATAAATGTGAATATGTGATGTAAACGGACCTTGAGGAAAAGGTCAATGAATGTGAATAACATTTTGAATTTATTACAGGACTGCTGAGAGGGGATGTGCAGAAAAAGAGACCATGATGGCAGTGGAGGGCACCTGGAAAGGTGGCGTTAACTTCCACCGAGAATGAATACCGTATTTGGACTCCACTGGCCCGGAGAACCAAAAGCGGCTCACTGGCCCTAAATTTAATGCCTTGCAGGCTGGCAGGTTGATGGCTTAGTGAGGGATGGGGAGGTGAACCGCCTATTCGTAGAGCCGTCAGGCCTGATCAGCACGAGGGTAATCGCGCCACACGCAACCTCGCAAGAGGATAAGGCATGGGGAAGAAGCAATTCGAGGGGGCAGACGCGAGGGGAACTCTGGCATTATGCAAAGTGAGTGATAGCAGAGAGGAAGGATTGCAACCTTCGCTCCTGGTCACTGGCAGATGGAGAGACGTTGTCTCACAGCATCGTGGTCTCAGCTCGGGGGTGGCTAGTGGTAAATCCGCTGGGAGTCGCTACGCCTACGGTTGGGTGGAAACGAGCACCCCTCTCAGCAGTTGCACTCACTTCTGGTGTCATTTCTGATAAGTGTTTTACATATTGCATATTGAAATTCATATACTGACATATATGTTCATAGAACTGTGAAATTGTGAACGATTACAGTATAAGAATATATGTGCAGTGTTTTGATAAGAAATAATAGATATATGCTTAGAACAGAAAATGAATGAATTGGCTTATGACTGATAAATGAATTTAATTATGCATGAGTTGAACCAAGTCAGACTTCCAGCTCGTACTCGGGAATTTGTTTCCCCTTATCTGTCTCCAGGAGTGCCCCGGAACAGATCTCTTCACAGAGATTCCCTCCTGGGAAAGGTTTACCAAGAACCTAGAAAAAGGACTTGAATGTGCAAGCCCTAACAACCCTGTACGAGGATAAATGACCCTCTTAAAATCCCGAAGTAACAGCGTAGGGATAAGTACCAATCGACGGACAAGATCCCATCGGAAGATTCCCAGGTCATTCGCGATCGTTAGATTGACAAAAGAAATAAAGGCGTTACATACCTCGCTCCTTTTCCTCTATCTTCATGAATAGCGAGGAAATCGGGATCGTAGACCCCCACAATCCATGAGAACATCTGGACCGTTGATTTTTCCACGCCCATGAAGTAGTGGAAGAGTGCACAAGGTGGGACAGATATGAGTCGTTAGATCTTAGCTAGGAAAACCCGACAGTCGTTGGATCTGTTAAGAGATGCATGAGGGTTAAGCCCTCGTGAATAGGAGGTTGAAAGTTCCGACGAGAGGCGTGGCCATCGGGATATCGGCATTCGTGAAATCGGGAGTCACGATGACATGAGGTTGGGGATTTTCATAGTGAAAATCTCGAAACCAATTTGAACCGTCCATCATAGGAGGACACGCGGGCAAGATCGGCATTTCGGGGATCGAAGGGACAAGTTGTCGGGGTATTTCGGCAACGGAAACTCCGAAATCACTAGAAGCGATTAGGACCGTCCATCTTAGGAGGACGCGTGGCAGAGATTCATACTATCGGGGGAAGTCCTGATAGAAGGACAAATCGGTGCATCGGAGTTCGGCGTTTCGCAAGTCCTAAGGACAAGACTTTCGGAGCATTCGAAGTCGCAAAACAGCGAGAGGCGATCAAGACAGTCCATCTTGAGGGGACGTGTGGCAGTGATCGGGGCCTCCAGGAAAAGTCCCGAAAGGAGAATCGTCAATTGGGAAATCGCGAGTCGGGATATCGGGAATCCCATGGACAAGAAGTCCTTGCAACATGGAATCGCAAAGTCCGAAACCCCGACCAGGGGGAGAAAGCTTCGTTGCTGTGGGGCCTAGCTGACGTCAGGTCAGACAATCGGGGATCAGGATATCGGGAATCCCATGGACAAGGTGTCCTTGCGGTTCGGCATTGCGATGTCCGAAACCCCGATAGGAGATAGGGCTGTGGTCATGAGGATAGTGGTCACGTGGACCAAGAATCTAGCCAGAAGGGGCTAAAGGCCAAAGACGGGCAGTTGGCTCATCGGAGTTCGGGAGATGGAGAGGTCAAGAACTCTCGGCATCAGAAAAGAAGAAACTCTGAAACCCGAATTTGACTCTGGGAAATACACGGTCATGTGCGGAAGGTTGATCTCCCTTGGGAGGGAAACTTTGGAGACCTCGGAAGCTTCAGGGATTTGAATGGGGAAATGTAGGAGTCGTGTATCACGATTTCCCAAATCACGAAAATCTGTTAAGCTCTTGGTTGGCTTAAGCGCGTGGGTACAGTACAGGGTGATGTAGACAAGTCCCCAAGAGAAAGACTTGCCCCTCGATAGCCCCGTCGGGGTTCGGCGTTTCGTTGTCTCACGCTTCGGGGTTTGTAATGTCGAGAGACTCAACATTCTGGTAGCGCCGAGTCGCGAAGTGCGAGAAGACACCGTGCTGATTCAGCTCATAATCATGAACTATAATCACATGGAGGAGGAAAAAGGAAAGAGCTAACCTGTGCTAAGCCCCGTAGGACTTCGAGGATTCCGACGATTGAGACATCAATGAAAAAGTTTGATTTTCATCAGTGGATATGTGACATTTGACCACTATTACAACAATGTATGCAACAAATTAGAGTAGGTTGGTATGTCTGTAGAAAACTTTTGCAATAGCAACAAGTTTGCATTCAAATTAGCTCAAGTTAGTGTTAGTAAAGATAGTAGGTAGCTTGAGAGATTGAGAATAAAAAGTTTGTTGATCACTTTCACCATAATGGAGCTTCAATGATTAGTGCCTTAGGGCTATGGAGTCTTTACAATAGCAAACATAACTAGTCTTTGAACTTGATCTATATGCAACCAAGAGGCAAGAATCAATCTCTAAGGTGTTAACACATTAGGGTCCTAGAGATTGAATCTTGAGGAGGATAATTTCTAGGGTACAAGCACTTTTGGGCCATATAAACCTTTTCTCCCTTCTTTTAGCCTCACCTAGGTCAACAATCGAGAGTCTAGGGATAAAATCCTAAAGTGCTAGCACTTTATCGGTTTAGGAGTCTAGCCCTAGGTAGAATTTCCTTCACAAATTTATGGGCGAAATCGACCTTGTGAGAGGAGGAAGCACTTATGCTCCTCTCTTAGGGTTTTGCCAAGCAAAGTATTCAATATGAACAACTAAAATTCACCATGAAACATTCAATAGCACGAAATGAAATTGCATAAATTTACTTACTTCACCAAGATATGACAAGAATAAACCCTAAATTCAACAATACCATCAAAATATCAGCAAAGAAGCATCCACACTTGACCTCTAAAAGATAGTGCATAAGGTAAAAGAGACAATAACCCTTAAATAACGAAAATTTCAGAAGTACTCTCTCCCAAATGGTGAGAGGATGTGTTGATAAAATGAATCTTGGCTAGCTATATTTATATGGAAACCCTAGCCATCCAAGAGACTCTAATGAAAAGTCATGTCTCTACAAGAGGGCTTGACCTTTTAAATTGTATTTACATGAATTCAAAATATAAAAAATTACAATAAATGAAACCCTAGAAGGGTGACACCATTCCCTAAGAGGGTGATGTTGGGATAGAGGAGGTGACGTCAAGCTCCAAGATGATATTGTTGGGCCTACAAAGGCCAAGTTTCATTGTCTCATGTGCCAAGGTCCATGCTAAGTTCCTCCTCCTATCAAATCACCATGTGAACCATCAAACCCTAGCCCCTAGGTGACATCAAGGGCTAGAAGGGTGACATCTAGGCCTCCAAAGGCAAACACTCAAGTGGGGGAAGGTACAATCTCATCATTTTGGTGATACTAAGGTTCCTCCAAAGACATCGTCCTCCATCCTCAAGGTGCAATGCTCATCATCAATGGTGCCCCACACTTGGGGTCTAACATCCATCTCATGGGCTTCCAAGCCCCTATGAAGGTCCAAGTGGCATAGTCTCTTCACGAATAGTTCTCTTCGGAAAAGGTCCTACAAAGATAAACAAGTCCGCCCTCCAAGGGTCCACAAGTCATATTAATCATGTCAAGTAAGCCCCATCTAATAAGAGAACCATCCAATCATGTGAATCAAACCCCCCTTTTCAAATTAAACAAATGCTCAAATATCTTATAAACTTTGCCAAATTTAGGTATGGGAGGGGTGTCAAGGTGCCTTGTTGGGTAGGCCAATCCCCAAGTCAAGGAATGTTTCCCAAGAAGACCCTATCTAAGTTATGAAATGAATATGAGGTGGATTGGGGCAAGACTTCTAGGCATGGGGTTCTTGACATACAAGTGTTCATATTGTCTCATTTATGGGTGCCTTTGTGGAGGGTGTGTTGCCCTTTGTCTGCGATGCAACATTTTTCCAAGCCCTTTTATTGCCATTAATTTATTATGGTCTGAAACATTGAGTGTTATGTGCAATGGAAAGTAAAGAGTACCGCAATACCACTTGAATTTAGAAACACACAAAGTGCCATATGGAAAGTAAGAGACGCCACAAAATGTATTTCCCCAACAAGAAGGACATTTATTAATTATGTGTTTAGAAGGTCCTTGATTTTTATGGAGAAACGTTCCATTGCTCTGAGGACCTTAGGGAGAGCATCTGGAAGGATAATGATTGACTTTTAACTTTTTCCAGCTACAACACCTTTGGGCCTTGAGCCCCTTCTTCCCATGAAATGAGGTACAATCCCTTCTTGGGGTCAATGAACTCGAAAACCCAAAAGGTGAGGAGACTGGGGGGAAGAAGTGTGGAAAGTGATAAGTATGAATGGGAATGGTACAATGACCCTTCAAGGAACTACCCAGTAGCAACCCCTTTCCTGAGGGTAACCAACTTACTAAGATACCATGACAACCACCAAGGTAAAATTAGGCAAAAGGTATAATTTCCAAGCAAACTTTCCATAATCAAGAAATGATTCTTCACAACATGCTCAAATGCTTCAAATATTAAAGTGACACTTACCATGACACCATACTTGTTACCTCATGAAGCAAGACTCATTGTCTACTGGGATCTAAACCTCATGTAGTGGAAGTTGCTCTGTTGCTCGTGATGTGTGGTCATCAACATGAATAGGAGAGACCATGTGGGCTCTGCTGGTCAATCTGACTTTTGACACTCCATGTTTGCTACCTATGGGCCTCAATACATGATATCCTTGGTTACCCCTAGACTAAGGGGGTAACAAGTATACGAAGGGAAGCACCAATCAAATTACAAACTGCGTCAACCAACCTCTAATTGTGGAATTGGATACAATCCTCAATTATTGTGGACACGAGAGTTCATAGTGACCTCGAGTATGTGACAAAAATCTTGAAATCACCACTACATACCAAACATTGGTCATAGGTAAACAAGTTTCATACTTTCACCTCCAAGATGAACTTCTATGTCGAGTGGGCCATCTTTATGTTCCTTCATGTGAGCATGACAAGATGATTGGGAGGCATACTATAACCGAGTGGTAGGGCATTTTGGCATGGAGAAGATAGGAATAGTGATACATAACTGCTTTTGTTGGGCACAACTCCAATAGGACATCAACAAACATATTAGACTGTGCATTGCTTGTACCATTACTAAACCTGTAATGAAGAAACAAGGATTTTATGCTCCTATGCCCACTCTAGTTAAGCCTTGGTAGTTAATGTCCATGCATTTTATGTCAGTTTTGACCTTAACGAAGGATGGTAACAATTGTGTTTTTGTGGTTGTTTATTCCCTAACGTGGCAATTTTGGAAACTTGCAAGAAGAGTGTCAAAATAGAAGCTACTTCTAAGCTCTTATTCAAGCATGCTTGGGTTCATTTTGGATTTCCAAACACCATTGTTTTTTATAGGGACAATAGATTCTTAAGTATCTTTTGGTCTAGAATTTGGTCTACAATGAACAACAAACAACGAACTTACAAAATCAACTTCCATCCCCATACTGATGAACATACATAAGTATTCAATAGGATGATTGTACATATCATAAGAATCTACATCCACAAGAATCCATGTAGATGGAATGACAACCTTCCTTGTGTTCAACATGACTACAACAAAATACTTCACAGTTTTATTGGCCACACTAATTTTTAAGTGCACTTGGGGTTTTAACGATTAGTCTCGATTGATGTAGTTTTTCCCATTGCATCAACACATGAAGAGTTGTCACATGTTGAGAATAAGGTAGACAAAGAAAAAAAAATGCAGAACATATTTAGCACATCTAACAACAAGTTCATAATATCCTAGAGAAAACTAGCACCAAGTATAAGTAATGACACAATCATCATCAGGTTCCACAGAAGTTTCAAATTGGTGACAATGTATGGTTGCACTTGCATAAAGAGTGAATCATTGGCCTCCATAGGAAACTCAAACCACTTTGATATAGGCCTTACATTATCACAAAGGTTGAGGGTGAGATTGCCTTTGAATTGAATCTTCCACTCTTCCTTGACATACAACCTATCTTTAATGTGGACTTGCTCTATCCATACTTTTGTCTTTGCTAAATACCTTGAAGGTGACAAAGTGGTTGGCCCATACATGACTCAACCTGAATGTATTAAACAAATTATATACAATTGGATGATGGATACCAAGATCAAGAGCACTTGCCAACAAGATATCCAACTATATTGGGTTGTTTACGTAAGGGAAATTTCAATGCATCTTTTAGGCCATCTCCATGTGTTTTTGGCAATTTTGACTGCGTGGCCATCTAGATTGACAACTCTACCAAACACAAGGAGCTTGAAATAAACTTTGCAATGGTCTAGAGAATGCTCAAAACAATGTTCATAAGTGAAAGTTAGATACAAGAAGTCGATATACTCACTAGACTCCTCAATCCTCACATTCCTTTCGCCACCTCAACATTTGGTTTTAGGGTTTTTAGCACTATGCTAAAATGCAGTTTCAATCTCTTGTTATGGCCTTTTTGTGAAGGAGCTTAGCTGTCACATCTCTTCTTGGAGATAAGCTACCACTATTTTAGCCACTTTATATTACTATATGCATTGCAATGGTGTTCACAATTTGATTCATTAATATAATTTGTTTTTCGTTATAATACTTTGCTTTCAATAATGTATCTCAAGTCATCTATGCAATATTGAGTTAATTGATTTAATTCTCAATCCAATCCAGAGCATGTTTCTATTACCAAAGAGAACTCAATTGCTTGTATTATGCATAGTAGTTTCCCCAAGGATCATATCTATATTTAAAGTTACCACAATGGGATGATGACTAGATTTTGGCTTTTTATCCTTAATTGTCTTAACATTATCAATTTTAGTTAGTGAAAGAATAATGAACATGACATAATCAATGACACTTCTACCTTTCTTACAAATCAAAGTCATAAGGTGAGAGTTGAGTTAGTAATCCAACTCGTTATAAATGATCAAGGGATGACAAGAAGTCATTGTAAAAGGCTCAATGCCATGTGAATTCATTTCAATATCTTTAAAGCTTCTTCTTCTTATTTAAAGACTATATTAACATCCTCTTTAAATCAGAGGGGGTTGAGATTATAATTATGAGTTGGATCATTGGATTCAATCCTACCAATACTAACATCAAAGTCTCGAAGAAGAGGGATATCCCCTTTGACTTTGAGAGTAACAATATAATTTATAAGTTAATAAAAGGGTGCCCAATGGTAAGATTATGGCACTTGCATTAAGGTAGAGTTGAAAGAAGCAGAGTAGTAGATGTCAAGGAAAATTACATCAATGTACTCGTAGATGATATTAAGTGAGATGTATTAGCTATATGGATCACTCTCATGCACTTTAATTTCTTAGTCGAGCTCTTTTTTGGTGTAGCAACAAATCCATCTATCCCCCTACTTATCATTTTTTGTGCCAAATTGATAAAAACATGTACCCAATTAAATTGGGGATTCAAGGTTCTTTATCTTCCCATGTTTTAACAAATAGTGTAAGATCAATTGAAATTGATATCTAGTCACATAACCATGAGAATGAATATCAACAAAATTATAAAATAATTCATCCATAAGAAAATACAAAAAAATACTTATCTCTTTTAAAGTAAATTATGGACACTTTCCACAATTTTAATCATTGCACCACCCACACACCAATGCTATTCACTGAACTAACCTAATCATTAAAACAACTAAATGACCTAATCATTAAAGTGATTAATTAAAAATAATCATAAAATATCCCCAATAATATAAACCTAATCTATCTCAACGAACACATCAATTTTATCAACTAAAAATTCTTAACACTCAAAATCAATTTGCTACTCTAACACATACATTAAGGAGTTAATGTATAATGTATGTAAATATGTAAGTGTGTATAAGCTTAGTGAGAGGTCCAATGGCACTCAGAGCGGAGCTGGAGCACTGATCGAAATTACAAAAAAATCGTATTATAGATGGACCTTCAATTGTGGTCTGGGTACTAATACCAGAGCTGAATTATTGGGTGTCTGGACCACACTACACTTGGCATCTAGATTAAATATTAAAGTCCTTTAGATCCTTCGGGATTCCATAACTATAATTGAGTGGTTGAAAAACATGGGCAAGTTACAAACCATCTCTCTCATGGCTTGGAAGGACATAATTAGATTACTTCAGCCCACTTTCAAAAAGCTCAGCTAAAGCATATCTATTGTGGGCACAACAAAACAACAGATCAACTATCAAAGGCAACACTTCAAAAAAACGCTGGCATTATTACATATAACAATTGGGTAGATGGTCATGAGGGCCCGCCATATATCCAAAAACTTTTTTAATTTCTACACCACATAAGCATCTCAACGAACATCACAGTCTAAGCGAAGGAAATATCTAATGTTTTTGTTTTATATTTTGTGCATATATGGTAGCTAGTTCTCGGGATTAATCACTTTTTTGTTTGTAAATTTCATACTCACAACARTTTCCTTTTCTATAATTTCACCTTATGATCTTTCTCCTTTTTACTGGCGGAAAGACCACTATAGACGAAAGATACATATGAAAATGGACCCTACAACCGRTTGTAAATCTTTGTGATGAGAACATATTATATATCAATATAATTGAAGAATTTTACCGTTTGAAAAAAAAAAGCTCGGCGAGAGGTAACTCGATGGATTCAAATACATTATTATACTTGCCGATAGGCATGGTATATAGTGTTGAGTTAGGTTTGACTTTCTATTAGTTCATGGTTGACCATAAAATATACACCCCTTTATCTAAAGTTTAAAAAAATAATGATTAATTTTAAATTTTAAATCTCATTTATCTGATATTTTATTAGCCAAAAACTTTGAAGTCTTATTGCTGCCTTCACTTCCCCTAATGTTATTGTATTAAATATTTCTGTTATCTAGTCATTTTATGCCTACTTCTTCTCTCCCTATCTCCTTAAACAATACTTTCATTATTATATTTGCTATAATACAATGAGTATATCCATACAGTTAGAAAAAGGAAAGAAAAACCATGAAGTTTTGCGAAATTGATTAAAAAGGATTATATATATATATATATATATATATCAAGAGTACAGTCTCCCAAATGGGTGGAATGGCACTATATCAACACTCGATCTAATTCAGTACATCAAAGTCCATCCATTAAATTAGAAATTACGTGGAACAGAGGAAAGGGGCAAGCGGGGAGTCCATTCTCAAGGCAGCGAAAATGCAGTTTTTCGGAGGATCAGACATGTCATCCGCAACAACCGCACCCAACAGAATGAGGTGCATGTACATATTCAACAGGAATGGGATCTGCCTTTATTACAGGGAATGGCATCGTCCTCACACCACTCTCAGCCCTCAGCAGGACCAGAAGCTCATGTTCGGACTTCTCTTCTCTCTCAAATCATTTACTGCCAAAATGGATCCTATCAGGTCTGTTCTCACCACATACGAGATGACAAATTCTCCTTTTGTATGAAATGTTTACTAAGACAGGGCTTGAATTTGAATTTTGCGCTTCAATTATTCTTGTAGCAGACTGAATTATGTAGATTCATGTTAAACGGAGCACATAAACCCTTTAGGGTCTTCTCGTGTTTCATTGACAACAATACTGCCGACATTGACAATCTCATTATGTATAACTGGAGGACTAAGGGACTCGATCTTGTAACCACTGGCGTACAAATGTTTATATGAATTGTCAAGATCAGACACTTTTTACCCCCAAGACAACTACAATTAAGAGAACAGAGAGTTTCAAGTCATGGATGGAACGAGTTGTAGGTCATCAATGTTTGTCAAACTCAGTGTTCTCCGTCGAGATGTTGAGTACCTTTCTCTTTGTGCGCAGGCGCATATGCTGCTATTTTGATCTTTTTAGGGTGGGATTTTCCCGGCTCCCTTGTTTTCTGTTTAGTGATGTACCTATTTATTCTATGAAATAATATATGCAGCATTTCTCAAGAAAAAAATGTAGGTTCTCTTGAGAGCAGAGGCAAAGGAGACATGCTTGCCCTACTTACCTATGTAGAGAGGGGGTATCTATGTGCCAACTCTTTGGCTTCATGATGTATAATTGTGATGTACTTTTATAGTGTTTAGTAATGGAATGTCTCAGGCATTTAAAAAAAAATGCTTGTATAACCTAAGTTCACGTTTTGCACGCTCCGGCAAGGGGGCTGTTGATTAGCGGAGCTGTCATTGTTGTTATATTAGGCTGACCCTAACATGAAGTATATGGAAGTGCTAACCTCTTGAAAGGTGGTTAATGCCCAAACTTTGTCATAGGAAGCTTTCTCAAGTTTCCTTTTAATCCCGCTTCCAATGTTTTGTACCTACAGATCATTAATATGCACACATGAAACTCTAGTGTGGCTCACCTCCTCTGTTTATGTACAATGTGATCGATACGGTAAAATGAGGTATTAATTAATGCTGCAAGCTGCTGGAAAATGCTTGGCCAAGGCATCATAAGCAGTCTTCATAATACAGTTAAGTGGTGATGGCAACTGCTATTAAAAGGTAAACAGAGTGAGATCGAAGGCTTGCATTGAAGTAGTGAGAAGTGACCTTTATGATGTATCTTGATTGTCAATCAATCAATCTTGTGTTTTTCACCTTGTTATGTGACAAGCATAAGAAGTCCCGTGGAAGGAATTCCAAAATGTGAATAATTTGTAGCAGTCACCACAAGTCAACTGTAGAATCCAACTCTAATAATTACCCTTCAGGCCGTTAGTGATCCGGATTATTTTGCGAATGAAATGAAGGTGGAAATATAATAAGGAAATCCACAAAGATGTAACAGAGATACAAGAATATAACAAAGATATAGGAGAGATATAACAATACACACAGAGATACAACAATACACAATTTCTAGTAATGAGCGAAATGGACAGCACTGTAAAATACAGAGTGAATGAACTCGCTAGAATGGTGACAACTTATTTATGAGAAGAGATGTGACGGCTACACTTGTTCGTGTTGAAAATAGCAGCATTAGAAGGCATTCTCCAATGAGAGGTCTTAAGTGACCACCCTGAGGCTAGCCAGGGAGAGTTGTAGATTAAACAGTTTTGTGAGTCATGGCAAGAGTCAAGGCCAACGTACAAGCCTTGTGAGCCAGGACAAAAGTCAGGACCAAAGAAATGCCACCAGAGATAGTCTTGTGAAGTCATGGCAATAGTCAAGGCAAATGTACAAGCCTTGTGAGTCAGGACAAAAGTCAGGATAGAAACCTTATGAGCCATGTGCAACAGTCAAGGTCAACCTTGTGAGCTTAGTGCAAAAGCCAAGGCAAATCTAGCAATAGACAGGATGAATGTATAAATCTTGTGAGCTAGATTGATGTGACAAACAATCTTCCTTATCACTTAAGCAAATGATGTAATTATAATGATTTAGTGTGTTGGCACGTGTGACTTTATCCACCTTGAGAAATTAACGAGTTGCCAAAGAATGTCGAGTTGCCAAAGTGTGAAATCCGAGTTATGAACTCAAGTGTACAAGTCGAGGTTGCATGTTAAGTCCAAGTGTCTAACTCAAGAATCCGAGTTATGAACTCAAGTGTATCCGAGTTATGAATTCAAGTGTAGCTGAGTTATGAACTCAAGTGTACAAGGCGAGGTTGCATGTCAAATCCAAGTGTCTAACTCAAGAATCCGAGTTATGAACTCAAGTGTGAAAGCCGAGTTGTGAACTCAAGTGTAAAAGTCGAGTGATAAGTCTAGTTGCAAATTTGAATTGACAAGTACGAGGTTGCATGTCAAGTTGGCATATCTAGTTACAAGTCAAGTTACAATTCGAGTTGAGTTGAGAAGTAAAGTTTCAAGGCGAGTTGTCTTGTAATGCAACTAGTTCTAAACTGAGTTTACTCGTCTCTCTTCTGTGCCTAATTTGAGTTCCCTCATCTCTCTTCTGTGCCCAAGATATACACATAATTACTCTCTTCATTATTCACTTTTGTATGCAGCACATTAGAGAGGAGAAGAAGGATACTTTTGCAGGCAGCTGATATATATTTTAGCAGGCAGCAGACAACATATACATATTTTGCATGCAGCAGATATATATGTTTGCAGGCAACACAACATGGCACTCACATATTGGCAATCTCAGAAGCACATTCTCATGGTGATATTGTAATTAGATTAATCATTCATTTATTTGTTGATAAGGAAGATTGTTTGCTGGGGTTTTCTCCCTCTTTGGGTTTCCCCAGGATAAATTCCTGTGTTATTGTGTGACTCCATTTTTGTGCACTGTCTACTTCTGTTTTACAGCTTTCAGTTTCCACAGTATTTATCATTTAAGTTTTCAGATCTGCTCATTATATTGAAGAAAAATAAAAGTACATTGCATTCAGAGTCTAAACTCGAAATTTCACAGTTCGCAAGAAGATGATCATTACCATGAGGCGCCAAAGGCCTTTTTAACATAAATAAAATCCAAAACCCTAACCCTGAAATATGAAAAGCCTAAATATTTGTGGGCCCCGATGGGGGTAGTTGATGCGTCAACTTCCCAGGGGCGTAACTTTTGCATACAATTTCTGTTTGGTGCGTTTGATACCTCGTCGGAAAGATCTATCCGAGAATACAATTTCCGCTGGGGGTCAAGGAATGCTGCTGGGAACCTCTGGCCCCCCAAAAGTCCAAAAAAATGTCTTTTAGGGCCTCAAAATGGCCTTGGAAGTTTGGGACTCGAAAAACTGTAAAAAAAACTGTCAAAATGGAAAATTATTCTTCGAGTCAATGGAATAGGTGGGTGGCCACCAATATCAATCTGGATAAATCCTCCCTCTTGTTGCCGTCCTTATACACACCTATTAACGTGGAGAAGTCTCCAACCCACTTGGTGTGTCCTTGGAGGCACAAGCCTAAGTCCAAACCCATTGTCACCTCGATTTGGACTTCTTCCGTCTATGCTCATTCCTAGGGAAGCCAAGGGGGATAGACCCTACTTAACTATGTTAAGGTTGATTAAATGATCTAGGAGTTAATTTTAGTTCTTAGATTAGGGAGACCCAACCCAAATGACAAGCAGTCAATGCAATGCAACTCTTCAATGACAAACACACCCCTTATTCACTAAATGATATTAAGATCAGTGCCTAAAGATAAATAAATGAGGTCAATGAGAGATACAAGAAATTATAATTATACAAAAAATAAATAATGCTTTGGGATATCCACAATGAATAAGAGAAATTACTTTACACTTAAACCAATTATGAATATTATCTACAAATTGAAATACAATAAGGAAAAGCTATATACAATAAAATGAACAACTAAATGATTATACAACTATATCCAAAAGAATAAAGAATACGTTAACCAAATAAGCAGTGAAACATCAATACATGAAATATCCACAACAAGAATGACTTGAAAAGTAAAATTACTTTGAAGATGAACTTGCGCGCCTTGAAAAGTGAAATGCTTTGAAAGTAGAGGTCACACAACTTGAAAAATAAAGTTACTTTGAAATTTAAAATGCCTTGAAAGTAAAACACATGGAAAGAAAATTGCCTTGAAAGTGAAACTTGCACAACTTAAATAAAAAATATAATTGAATTTGAAAGTGCAAAAGTTGTGAAAGGAATAGGTTAATTTTATAAGATTTTAAGTCTCTCTTTAGTTAGGGGGATTGGATGTGATAGATACAAGCCTAGACTATGTGTCTACCCCTAACTCTTATCCCTTCAACCAAAATAATTGATGGGTGTTCAAGAAGAAGGACAAGCAAGGTCCTTCCCTAGCTCCATAGGTCAATCCGGAATGCTTGGGCGCTCAAGCAGGGAGGACGCTTAGAGCCGTGAAGCTGTCCTTGACTTACACCCCTTGTAGCCTCCAAAGACACCCTTTTTGATGGTAAAAGTGATACTAGTTGGATGCCTAATTAGACTAGATATGATTACTTCCAAAACAAATAAGTTACTCCCCTAATTATTCTAGGTGTGGTTACTTTGCCAATGAATTTAAAACTAAAGCAATTAATAAATTTAGATCCTAGCCTCATGATATTGCATGGAGGGCTAAGCCAATCTCTTTGCAAGGTGTGGGCAAAAATAAGAAAATCAAATGACTTGAAATGAAAATAAAACAAGAACCTAGCCACACAACCTTGCCTTAAGGACAAGTGGGACAAACAAATAAATAGAAGACAAAAAAAATTAAAGAGCTCTAGCCTTACGATATTGTATGGATTGGCATAGCCAAATCACTTTGCAAGGTGTAGGCAATCTAAACTAATTTACAAAACATAAAATTGATTTTATGAACAAAAATGCAAGCCGAAGAGACTCTCTTGGGCTGCTTACAATGTTGAGAAGATAGAGAGAAAGAAGAGGTTTTGTGCCCAAGCTTTTGGAAGTTTTCTTGAAATATTTTGAGGGGCAAGTATGCTGAAATCCTCTTCAAAACTTGCAAATAACTTGCAAAAACAACAAGCTATTCTTGCTGGAAATTGCTAAAGATGACTCAAACAAATGATATTTTGGAAATATGATATTCAAAAATTTAAAATAAAAAATCTGAACATGAAAATATATGTTAGATTGCAGATTTTTGATCAAAGAAAGTAAAGGAAACTGATAAATGATGGCTGAAAATAGAACAAAAAAATTCAGAAACTTGGAAAGGCTTGAAAGAAAAGATTTCCAGATTTGAAATCCACCTTCAAAAGCCCTAGATAGCCTGCAGATTTTGCAAACCTTTGCTACAAAACACACAAGAAGGTGAGAATGTTCTATATATTTGTAAAATACTTTGCAAATGAAATAGAAACAACCCACAAAAAAACTAGTGATAATGCTATCACTGATCTATCCCAAGCAAAATACTTTGCTTGGGTCTTCAAGTGGAAATGAAAGAAAATAAATGCAAATGAATAACTAGCAACAATATTACCTCATACACAACAAAAGATGGCTCCAGGAATACTCCAAGAGACCAACATATCCTCCAAAGCTTAAAAAATTTTATTACCCAAAGAGAACTTGCCAAAAGGCACCAAAGACCATGAGAGAGAATGGAGAGAAAGGGGGAGGAGATGGGAGAAATTTGGGCATAGTAGAGTTGCACTCAGAAAAGATGGAGAAATGAGGAGGGGTAGGCATTCTTTTATACTTGGGAGAGAGGAAAGACCCCTCTTGGCTGAGCTCTAAATGTCACACATCCAAAATAGATGGACAAAGTCAAGGAAGAGACACTTTTAGGGTTTTGGTAGTGAGTTAGGGTTTGAGGGGTGACATGTGAAGGGGGAAAACACCTTTTGACTTGTCAAACATGAGGTTAGACTCAAGGGGGGTGAAATTAGGGTTTTAGGCATTTTTTCACTTTAATTTTTTACTTTTCTCTAAGTTCATGAGGAAGGGGGGTGCACTTTTCACTAGGGAGACTCACTTTAAGTTGTTGGCTTAGGAAGGGGGGAGGGCTTTTAAGTGGAAAATTATTTTTTCAACTTAGGAAAAAGGTTAGGAAACTTTTCCCATTCTCTCTCATGACTTTAGTCACTTTTTACAATTTTTGGCTTTTTTAATTTAGCCAATTATTTGCTGATTTTTGACTAACTTGGACTCCTCATGGACAAAGACCTAGCAAAACTTGTTCAATTGAACTGAAACTTGGTCCAAGGGTGTAGGGGGTTGTCTTCCATTTGATTTGAATATTCACACCCCTATACAAAATCTTCAAGGACCAAATTTTTACATTTTTGATAAAAAAT
This sequence comes from Picea engelmannii, assembly GCA_009831015.1. Lineage (NCBI taxonomy): Eukaryota > Viridiplantae > Streptophyta > Pinopsida > Pinales > Pinaceae > Picea > Picea engelmannii. Next base: position 687,865 of record ML782916.1, read on the forward strand.
AATTAAAATTTCCAATAAATGGAAAATTTTAATAATAAAAAAAACCCTATCAAAACTTAACGGAATTTCGCAAGACTCTAGGAGGTGTCTAGCATGGTCATTTACAACATTCCTAAACCTTAGTCACCCCTTGGGCTCGATCATTAGAATGCCTTTCACCACTTCAGAGGATTATTGTGAGTGAAAAACTCAAGGGTAATTAAAAATTACTTGAGGATAAAAAACACTCGATGAAAGGACTTCCCTAATGATAAAGTCCTAGGAAACTAACTAAAATATGACTCATGCTGACCTATTACATTATCATCTCGCGCAAGGGAGCGGATATTCCAATTACATAGAAAGACGTGTTGGGGGCAAAAATGCCCTGTTGAGCAATAAGTCTTTAGAAAAAAGGTTGCACCCTCAGGTACATAGCTTCATGATACATGACGTTGAACCCTAGTCGAAATAAGTGGTCAACACCTCCTTAGGAAGCAATGGTCTCCATTGTGTTGAGTTCCCATGGGAGATGGGGAAGCGTTTGTTGAATCTGAACTTTGGTGAGCTGCTTGCCTTGCTGGAGAAGTTGCGTTGCTTGGTTTGTGGAAGGTTGTTGCGAACTTGATGTTGGAGGGGTTGGACCCTTTTAATCAGTCCGACTGCATGAGATGATGGTGTGCAGAAGTAATCTTTGTGATTTGCTTCAATCTTGTCGACCTGCTTCTACTGGATAGAAGGGGCCTGGATCGAGGCCGTACTAGTCACAATTTTCTTCTGTTCACCTTCTGCCCGAATCGCGAAAAAGCTAAACTTTGTAGTATGAGAGACGACTTTGTTGCACTGTTTTGTTGAAACAGTAGTCAGAACTATCTCTGTTATCTTGTAGAGGTGATGCCCCAGAGTAACAATGACACTACGGGGTCGAGACTCATAAACAACATGGCGCTTCCACATACATGGTTGGCCTAAAAGAACATCACGAACATCCAGTGGGGCAACATCGCACAATGCCTCATCCTTGAAGGGCTTGATGCCATAGGACATGCGACACTGTCGCCTAACACAAAGAACTCGTCCTTGGTGAAGCCACCCGATGTTGTATGACTGTGGGTGTGGTGTTGTTGATAATCCCAACTGTTTGACGACCTCTGTTGAGATGAGGTTCTTTTGTCTTCCGCTATCAACAATGAAATGCAACAGGGTCCTCTTTATCCACATTTGTGAATGGAAGAGGCGCTCCCCCTCTTCCGAATCTGCTGGTTCTTCTGGTTGGATCGTTGTGGTTGCGACAGTGGCAGTGGGGTTTGCGTCGATGATCTGTCTCCTTCCATTATTTTCCGAATCAGATTCTGAATTATGGTTTGGCTGTTTTTCTTTGATCTCGGCCACCAATGACTGTTTTGAGTGACATTCATCAGTGTTGTGCCAAGGGCTTTTGTGGAAGTCGCATCACTTTCCAGTGTACTTCTTCGTCTTTTTGTTACCCTTATTTTCCCATGGCTTGGACTGGTTTTCTGGAGGCTGGTTGTTAGGGCCGTCCTTACCATACTTTGGTTGTTGCGGATTTGCAGACCCGAACTCCCGTTTGTTTTGGTGCTTAAATTTCTACTCAATTTTGACAGCATATCGATAAGCAACTCCCAGGGATGAGATGTCCAAAAACTCCATTTCGGTTTGGATGTACCTGTGTAGAGCCCCATGTTATTTCAGAACCAAATGCCGCTCAGAATCTTTGATACCCAGCTTGGTGCGCAAGGTATGGAAGGTATTGGTGAACTCCGACACTGCTTGGCCCCTTTCTTGACACATCGTGGTCCATCTCATGTATTGGTCTTCATAGTTGCCAACATGGTAATATTGTTCCTTGACGACATCTATGAAAGATTCCCAAGTGGGTTCAGCCTCGAACATTCCAGACTTCTTTGTGGAAATTTGCTCACAGTAAGTTTCCCACCAATGTTTGACATGGGGGAGAGCCTTAAGGAGCGTGATGGTGATGTTTTCCCTGTCGGAGAAATTGTGCACAGAGAAATAACCTTCTAGCAGATTTAACCATTTTTCCAGAGCATCCGCATCTATCTGATCTTCAAATATGGGAATATCAAAATTAACTTGTACCTTGAAAGGAGAGGTGCCTCCAAAGTGGCTGCTTGATGAAGATGCATCTGTTGTTATCGACAGACGTTGAAGGATGTGGACAAAATTCTCCGTCATTTCGTCCCTCTGTCGCATGAGAGCTTGATTGGGCAATAGATTTAATAGAATCTTCTGCTCCCGCATTTCTTTTTTCTTTTGCCATGGGAGGCTGCTTGGGTTGGTTATCCTCAGGAGAAACTAGCTCGAGACCCAACTCTCTATACCTTGACCTCGTCGGGGACATGCACTAAGAAATGACAAGGAGCAGCTTGCTCTGATACCACTGATCCAGATTATTTTGCGAATGAAATGAAGGTGGAAATATAATAAGGAAATCCACAGAGTTGTAACAGAGATACAAGAATATAACAGAAATATAACAAAGATATAACAATAAACACAAAGATACAGTAATACACAATTTCTATTAATGAGCGAAATGTACAGAACTGTAAAATACAGAGTGAATGAACTCGCTAGAATGGTGGCAGCTTATCTCTGAGAAGAGATGTGACGGCTATGCTCGTTCGAAAGAAGATGATCATTACCATGAGGCTCCAAAGGCCTTTTTAACATAAATAAAATCCAAAACCCAAACCCTGGAATATGAAAAACCAAAATATTTGCTAGCCCCGATGGGGGTAGTTGATGCGTCAACTTTTCGGGGGCGTAACTTTTGCATACGATCTCCATTTGGGGCATTCGATACCTCGTCGGAAAGGTCTATCTGAGAAGTACAACTTTCGTCGAGGTTCAGAATATGCCTTTGGCAACCCTTAACCCCCCCCCAAAAAAAAAACAAAAAACGTCGTTTAGGGCCTCGGATCGGAATCAGCCAATGACTCGGTATTGCTAAAAGATACATAAAATATTAAACTTTTAATTAAAAAATATTTTAAAGATTCTAAACCATTAGAGACAAAATATGCAAAATTTGCTTATGTATATACCATGTAAGGATGAATATAGCAAAATGGCACATAGTGCAATACATATCCAAAACAAAATACACAAACAACGAGGCTCTAAATGGCCTCTAGAGTCCAAAAAACAATTTGCTATAAGCTACTAACCTACTACATAATGTGGAGTGTTCCCTAGTAAGGATTTCTAGGGATACTTTTGCTAGGTCTTCTTCATAGCATTGCAGGCCTTTGAGGTTCAAAGAAAAGTTAAAACAAACTCAAAGAGATGGTATATTGATGAAGCATCTACCACATGATCAAGTGCATCTAACCCTTAACATTAGAAAAGCATCTACCACATGATCAACTGCGTCTAATCCTAAACATTAGATTTTCAATTTGGCTTACTTCACTGACATTGAAATTATTCTGGTTATATGGTATTGTACAACCATTAAACTTTAAGAAAACTTTCCTGTTTGGTATATTTTGAGTAAAGAGGATACATGCACCATTGAGGAAACTTGATACCACTCAAGTTGGATAGAAGGAAAAACTTATGAGTTGATTCAGTACTACCTAGCATATGAATGTGCAAAAGACACCCAGTGCATGCATAATTATCAATATCATTTGCTGGTGTTTAATATGTTGTCTGAGATAGAAATGGAAGCTTGTAGGTCTGAGATTTTGAAGCTTCACAACTTGTTCTAGAACAACGAGCAATGTACAACTGCAATTTATGTTTGGACCTGTATGTTATTGGACCATTCAAAGCCAGCAGTGCATATCCATATATGACAACTATCGCTATAATGTTCAGTTGTACTATGGTTATCTGAGAGCCAATTTTCTCAATAATAATTGATGCTCTTATCTATTTTAATTTAACATTTATGTAACTTGGGAATTTAGTGCATATTTCGTGTTGTTTTGGAATATCATGAAAATATTTTGCTGCTATATTTTCTCTCAATGAATATTTTTAGTTGGTGGAGAGTGTGTTTGAGTCTTGTGATGAAAACATGGATCATGCCATCAAGAGTCCCAGTAATCTTTTCCTTAATCCATTTGACAAGAATATATTTACTGCAGTTGAAACTTGATGGCTTGGTTTATTCAGATTCCTGGTTTAGTACAGAACTGGTCCCTGAACTGGTTCAATGCATCTGGAGGTTTGACTGGCTGGTTCCAGTTTGGCTGGTTTTAAAAACATTGTCCTAGACATGATTAGCAAAACACAACCGACATTCAATCACATCTAATGAAGTACATAGTGTCCTTCAAGGAATTATCAACAATTCATAGGCCTATCTAGGTGTTCCAAGCCTATCGATGACTTAGGCTATACTCCTATGGGGCCCACTTCAATTTTTTTTGTAGTAGCAGCTGTTGAGAAGCAATGTTCCACCAAGTTTTTGAGACATGGGGAAACGTGTGGAGACATCACCCAAATTTTAGGGAGCATCATGGGGGATATTGGGTTCCCTTGGCATAGAGAACCCTGTCTGTAAAATTATAAAAAATAAAAATTTTGAAGATATGGAAACATAAATGATACATCTAATTGTATTTCATAATGAAAAAATTGATAAAGGAAGGCAACTTAGGTTATTGTTTTCGCTTTTAGGGTTCTCTTTTTTCAAATTTAAAAAAAATTTCAAGTTAAATTTCAGGGGGAGTGCCTAGCATCCCAAATTTTGGTTGGGGGTGGGGCGTAGGGTGCAGAGCACCCAAGCATCACCCACACATGCAAAACATCCCTCATTTTGTGTGAAACTTTTTGCATTGCGTTTTGTCGAGTTACACGTTTTTGGGAGATGCCATGAAACATTTCGCGTTGAGTTTCTTTGTCTTTGAAGCATGGGGTGCACCTCAACCCTAGGGAACATGTCCTGGTGTAACACTGCAGAGAGGAAAAATGGAATAAGTAACCCATGAAAAATTTCATTTTTCTCTTAGATGTGAATGTTGAAAGGAGTGAAAATTTGGTGGGAAGTCTGGGGAGTGCGATTGCAAATTGATGTTATTAGGTGAATGACAAGTATCATCAGAAATTTCAAAGTTGTATGTGTTAAAGCCAACTCTCTTATTCCTTAGGGTATGGAAAAAGACCTCCCGAGCAATGGGATTTGGCATTTTCAAGAAATCATTTGCTTTTGCTTGCTAGTTTGTCATCGACAATTCTAATGCTTGTTGGGCTTACATAGTTCATCCCTTAACATAAATGCTTTTAGCTTCCATTATTTTAATCTCAAGCCAACTATTATTAGCTAGCAGCATGGCAAAAAATGGGTCATGAGATGGCATCATGACAACAATTCAGTTTATGTCCTCGACTCAAACTATCTTGTTGTTTGACTATAATTATATTAAAGTATAAAGTATCTTATTAACATCCCACTTAAACCAATTTGGCCTGTAAGACATGTATTGAGCCCCTTTGATGATGGAGGGAAACCAACTATATGAACTCAAAAATACAAATGGTCGTATGTGTATTGAATCAACGGTATAAATGCACTTGACCTCCATAGTTCCTCCAATAGGCCTCAATTGTCGACCCTTGTGCTCACACGACAAATGCCTATAGCCAAATGTCTAATATTGTTTTCTTCTTCTTATTATTTTTTTAAACAAAACTGAACTATATTTATATTAAAAAGAGCCGTGCCAAGGAAAACAATAGTCATACAAAGCCTTCAAAAACGGCTCAGACCCTGTACATAATTCTATAACGAAGACAACAAAATTTGGAGCTCTCTCTAGATTTGTTTCTTGATCATATATGCTAATTACATCTTTGACAAACTGACCTAATAACCATAGAACTTTAAAAATTATTTATTGGTAAGAAGAGGCAGAGTCTTGAATTTTTGTAGCCTTGGTTTGTTGGAGAGGTCCCTCCTCAATGCCCATAGGGGCTTGTACCACGTTCTTTGTTGCCATTAACCGTGTTACCTTCGCATGGAGAAGCTGTGCCATGATTGACTGATGCAGAGACTGAATGCTGCGGGTGAGCGAGAGACTTTAAGTGCTGTATTTCAAGCTCCATTTCATCCATCCACTGAGTTAAAGAGACCAAAGCAAGTTCAAAATCCCCCAATTTTGCTGAAATTTGTTGTAGCGTAGAGCAATTGTCTTGAGATATCTCCTCATGTCTTTGGAGAATTTTCTTGAAGTCGTTCCAAGAAGGGTCCATCTTTGTCCACTGTAACAAGAAGCTAGAAAACCTATGCCCCCTAGGGTTTCCAATCCCAATTCTAGAGATAACAGACAAAGGAAAAATTGCACAACGAATAGAAACCACTCGAAAAAGAGACGAACATTACCATAACCAGAGGACGAAGGCTGATAAACCAGGAGAAATTGAAAAGAGCAATAAACATGATCGACATCGAACAATCACCACCCACTGTAGATAGGAACAAGGCCCTGAGAGCCAACGACTGAAAAGGAAATGAACCCCACGAACAAACACATCTGGGCTCTACCTTCCTGTCTTCATGTCAAGAATCATCTATGCTGCTATAGCTGATTGCAAAAGCTTGTATCTTATGTGCATCATTCTTGTGGCTTGTTTTGCTGTGTCTTCCACATGGTCCTCCTGAAATGCTGTAGCCTGTCTCTGTACTGCTGATTTGCAGATTTGTCCTGGAGTGCTGAAACAGAGAGAATAATTAAGATTTTGTATTATGTGTTGATTTCAATAGTACATACATGATGTTTTATTTATTTGCTATCTTGATTGTTGTTAAACTGACACTTTCTAACTGTTTACTTAACTCTAACACTTAATCCGATAAACCAGTCACATGTCATACTAGTTACATGCCATATTACACACAACATACTTAATTGTTGACTGTACTCTAATAGCATTTGGCACCTGCAGCTAGACTGATTAATCATTAGATACTAGTAACTAGACTACATGAAATTTAGGGTTGTAGTAGAATAGAATGATCACAATGGTGGGAAGAGCAGAAAGAGGGAAGAACAGATGGAAAGATCAATTACAGACACAATGTTATGTAGGCAAAATGATGAGTTAACAGTGAGAATGCAGAATTGGACAGAAAACATAGGGGAAAGGCAGATGGATTGCTTTTGCAGTGGGAGTGGTAACCAGCTGGTGGACTAATACCACTTGGGGTCGTAATCCATTGAAAAGGGGTAAACCCATAATATTAATAATGTTATTATGAATGACTTGATCTTCATCACAAGAAAATTATGGGTCTATGTACTGCATGAAAGATGGTGACTACTCATTTATCAGTATTTACTCTTCATTAGATGCCAAGTAGGTTTACTACATTACTTTTAATCTGGCAATTTCACAAATCAAATGGCAGCTCTGGTGGTCTTTTAACAGATGGTTGGGTCTTTGATTTAGTTCATATGATTGGCTCATCCAGTGTGTTCGAGTAGAGCATGAAAATATTTGAGCAGAAAGACACAAGGTTCTTTTGAAACCAGCTTGTTTTTGCTTATTTGAAACTCGAGATTTTTTACAACTGTAATCAGATATTGACCTCTTTAAAGAGCAGCTGTTTCTTCCATGTTTAAGCTGGACACTGGTTATAACGTAAAATCTAAAAGAAATAACATATGACAGAAATTCTCAATTTGCTGGCGAAAGTCTAAATTAAGTCTGGGATTGGCTGGCACATCCTGCCAGGAAAGTTAAGAGTCTAGTTCTTTCATTGCATGATAGCTCTTTAGGTCTTCAACTTGCAGTCTGTTGTATATGCTTTGTTCATTATTTATATTTTACTTTATTTTTTGTTTGCCTAGAGGCAAAACTTGTAATGGTTTCTTGAAAAGGTTACAAATTGTACGTGCACTTACCATGCACAGGATGTGATTTGGGTGTTTTGTAGTGCCAATAAAGGAAACCTTGGAGTACCTCAACTCCCTGGCCAAGGCTGCTCTTTTCACAGCTTCCGTACCAACACGTACAAGCTAAATTTAATGGAAAGTCCATCAGGAATTAAGGTGTGCACTAAGAGCAAAAATTATGTACATGTATTATGTGTCATGAACAGTTTTCAATAATCTTTCTCTGGCATATTTCTGTTCTATTTGTGCCCACTGAAGACCTTCCTGTTTTCTAAAGAAAAGGAAAACAAATTTCTCTGTAATTTACTGTAAGAGTTCTTCATAAACAGTTCACTCTTTTTTTTTGAAAATAAACAGTTCAATTTTTTGAAGTGTGTTTGACAAATTTGGATATAATTCAATAAGAAAATTAGAGGATTCTTGATATATTTGCAATCTATTTTGTGATATCATGTGGTAATTCTTGTTCCTATTCACTATTCCAGTTATGCATTAGTCACACATGGCTAACTCTAATTGTCCTTGGATGGGTATGAATTTTGGGTTGGTGGCTTCCTTACTTGAAGGCTAAAGCACTCTTTGTTTACAGAGTCAGCATTCCTGTTCTTTATACCTTATGGGACGTTGAATATTCTATCTTTTCCATGTTCCATGCTTCCTCTTCAAGTGAGGTCCTTGGCATCTCCGCAAGTTGGTTAAATCTCATTGTTGGCACATGGAACTAATACATAAAATATTCAAATGTTGACAACATAAAATCATGAATCTTGCCCTAGCCATCCCAAAAACTCATGCCTTTGTCCTTCCATTCGGTGGAATTGGATAATATAACTTTAAGTTCTATGGGATGGAGTTCACCAAGTACTTTGAAGTTTGAAGTAGGCATGTTGAAGTCTTTCTGTATCTTCACAGTCTATCTTTTAATCACGTTTGAATGTCGTTTGTTGCTTCTACATTTCCATTATGAAGCCCCATGCTTGTAGCAGTAGCTGCTAGAAACAAAATTATGTTTTTAGTTTGGGCTGGTTTGGTGAATACAGTGATTTAGTTTGACTAGATTGAGTAGACAAAGTATGCATATGTATTGCCAGATTTTGGTAGAATTTTGGAAGGTCATACCTTACATGTTGCAAGTAATTTTGTACCTACACAGCTAAAATGCATAAAGACAGAAAATTATCAAGGTACAAAACTAGATTCTAAAGAATACTCTGACAGATATGCCCAATTTTACACCATACCAAACAGGTCATTTCTGGCCTCCAAACAATGAAGGTTATGTCTAATATTTCTGCCCTCTGCGTCTACATTGTTGAGATCATAACATAATGGATCTACGGTGAAATCTTCTAAACACTAATCCAGTACAGCAGAAAAACATAACAGCACTTCCATAATGATCACAATAGAAATGAACCCATACCATGTGCTTGAAAGAGAAATCCAACACCGAAAAAGGAAAATCTATGTCCAAACACAAGTACTCAAGAGAGGAGCACTATAGGTAAGATTGTCCTTAGGCCTTGTTATTGCACAAGTTGTAGGTTGGGCAAAGCCCGACCCAACCACCAAATGGTGACAACTAAGAGAGCACCTACCCACTGTCACCTTAGGCAGGTGTTCCCGTCACTTTAGAGGTGAGGTGATCACCTCAAGGGGGGAATCCCGATGACCTTAGGGGGGAATCCCAATGACCTTAGGGGGGGATGAGGTGGAAAGTGTGATGTATGAATGAATGCCCCTATAGGTCAAGTTGCTAGATGGAAAAGGGAACTTGGTGATGAGTTTAGTGTTACAATAATAGGTGTGCTCATTTCTCCATAGACAATATAGCAATATTGTTACCCAACCATAGGCCGAAGCCACCCCCGAGCACCTTAACCTCGACAGATAGAATAATTCCAGAAGCAAACCCTAGAACCAATAACCAACCAAGGTAGCGTACTTCTCTACAAAGCTAGCGCACCAAGCAGAGAGTCTAAACCATAACCAAGGTAGAAAGTCCAAACCATAACCAAGGTAGAAAGTCCAAATCATAACCAAAAGACCAAGTCAGTACTGCAGCAGCTTCAACTCTCCTCCAGTCATGCGCACCACTTGTCCTTATGCAGTTGTGAGAGTGAGAGTGACAAATGAGCTCTAGCGCCCTCTTACTTATAGTCCTCCAAGTGACTTGACCGGGTTGAATTCTACTTATGGAGGATAATAATTTAATATAAATTATCTTGAGCCGACTTGTCTTCTAGGGTTATTAACCAACTATTTAGGGTTTCTCTTGCTTCCCAGAATATTCTAGTCTCATCAAAGGTTACACGTAGAGGTTAATACCTCCCGCAGCTACCATAATATCAACACTCCCTCCTACCTAGGGAGGTATTAAAGACAATGGTCTTGAGCACAAAYAGACCATTCCACTGGTAGCAACAACATAGCCACACAGTCTATCTCATGATCACATCACGAGCACCATCACCACTATCCGTATCATCTGATAGCATTAACCACATCATCTCTTGAGGCCATACTCCATCTGAGTAATCGAGCATGATGCTGAAAACGTCAGTCACTCAATAGAGTGATACAAGGACCATTCTTCTAATCTGGACATACGTCCTAGAAGAATAGTTGTCCCAATAGATGTTGAAAGCTCTGCAATGGGCTACGAGGATCATTCTTCTAATCTGGACCTACGTCCTAGAAGAATGTCAGTCCTCCCAGATGCTAAAAGCCACCCTATGAGCTACAGAGACCATTCCTACAGGAATGTTAGTCTTGGACTATTTTCTAATCAGGTCATATGTACCATAGAGATCAATCTCTACCCATATGCCTTAGAAAATATAGGCCCTGAACCATTTTCCTAATCGGGCCACAATCTGTGCCTTAGGAAAATACCAGTCCATGATACGTCAACAATCTGTCAACCTGGACCATTCTCCATAGAGAGAATGCCTGTCCACCAGTAATCTGTTCTGCTTGGATCATTCTCCGCCTGGAGAATGTCTGTCCACCAACACGCTGACTATCCATCTAGTTGACAATCAACTCCAACACTAGTGGTAGTCTCCATGGCACTCAGATAGTAGCATACTGCTGCTATAATGCCATCCAATAGAACACAATTGTGCCTATCCATAGTAGTATACAACTACTATCCAGTGGTACACAACCACTTCTAATAGCACACGACTACTAACCACTGTCACACAGTCACTACTAGTGGAACACATCGACCATAGTAGCATACAACTACTGTCCAGAGACATATAGTCTCCACAACGATCATATCATTTGATATCAACCTGCATAAACAATATCATGATACAAACTGAGTCATCTGGGCCATTCTTCCACTCACATCTTGTGAGATCTGAACGAGCATCTTCCCTCAAAAAGTTAAACATCAGCCATAGGCTATTTGGACTATTCTTCTCAAGCATAGAAGAATAACTATCCCCGATTTCTGAACCTGGACCATTCACCTAACTGGGCCATTCTTCCAGCACTAATCACAGTGCAACTTGGAGAGAATGAGTGTGCCCTAGGGAATGACTGTCCGTGATTGCTGAACCTGGACCATTCACCTAACTGGGCCATTCTTCCGACACTAATCACAGTGCAACTTGGAGAGAATGAGTCTGCCCTAATGAATGATTGTCCGGACCATTTCCTACGGAAATTACTATCCTGCACCAACCTCCTATAACAGACCATTCTTCGAAACTGCTCACAACTGTGAAATTCGAAAGAATGATTGCCCAGAGAGGCGGACCATTCTGCTTGACCACTACTCAAAGTGACTGCCAAGAAGAATGACTGTCCTAGACCATTCCCCCACACTGGCCACAAGGGGAATCATTGTCTATGGTACATCAACAATCTATTGGACCATTTTCGTTACAAAAATCACTGTTCGCTCTGGACCATTTTCCGAACTGGAAAATGACTGTTTGTCAGAAATCTTGGACCACTTTCCGGACTGGAAAGTGATTGTCCAACTTGGACCATTTTCTAAACTGTAACAACCCAAATTGATTAATTTTATCATAGTTTTTAATTTAAATTTAATTAATTATTAAAATATATTAATGAGTCTTTTATTATTTTATTATTAAAAGGTGGGTGAAGTAATTAATGGGGGGATAAGGCTGTTGGGGGAATTAATTGGGGGATAAGGCAGTTGGGGAGTTAATGGGGGGATAAGGTTGTTGGGAATTAATGAGGGGGATTTGAGAGAGGAGGATAAGGAAGAAGGGGATGACTTGGAAGAGGATATCATTTCTGTTTGAGGATTTCTGAATTTCTGAAAGATAGAGGAGGAGGAGGAAATTGGAAGAATTGTTTTTGGGGAACTCTCAAAGGGCATTGCTGTTGCTAGGAATTTTGGGCTCGGGGGCCAGGAAACTGCAAAGATTCCCGGAGCTAGGGAGCCGGAGAGGCTGTTCCTAGTTGGCTTGGAGGTTAATATTCAGTCTGGGCAAGAACAAGAACAAGAACAAGATCAGACAGAAAAGGGGCTAGATAAACCAACTTGCAGGTGGAGGTATGTATATGTTTTTGTTATCATTATTCTGCTGTTGCTGCTGATATTATTATGTTGTTATCATTACTATGTTGTTACTCTCTATTCCTGGTTTATTCCAAGTATAAGAAAATCATGAAAGAAATTCTAAACTAAATTTTAGAAAACTTTTTAATTAGTTTGAGTCCTGAAAATAACCAGGCTCTACACAAACTGGAAAAAGACTGTCCATATATCAATAACATATCAATGCTCCCTCCCAACTTGGGGAGTAATCACTTCCCTTTCCAATAAGGAAGTCATCTCCACGAGTACCAGCTTGTCCCTTAAGTATGCATACTTTTCTTCTTGGATAGAGGCTTTACCAAAATATCCGCTATCTGCTCACTAGTGGAGATATACTGGAGAACCACTTCTCCCCTCTGGACTTTATCACAAAGAAAATAGTACTTGATCTCAATGTGCTTTGACCTGTCATGGAACATCGGGTTCTATGAGAGCTTCACACAGCTCTGGTTATCACAATATATCATGGTCGAATCTAGCACCTGATCAAACCGTCCAGAAACCAGCTTATAGTGCCACATTGCTTTTGTACAACCATCACAAGCTGCGATATACTCTGCTTCTGCAGTGCTGAGTGCAACAGACTTTTGTTTCCTGCTAGCCCATGATATCATGGCAAAGCTTAAACTGAAACATATCCAAGAAGCACTTCTTCTGTTATTTGCACTCCCTCCCCAATATGAATTGATAAATCCATGCCGCTGTATGTCAAACGTCTCATGAAAACATTTCAAGGCATGCTTTGCAATTATTCAATTCTTATGGCTAGGTTCCACCTGGAATTATTTTCACAGCAAAACAAATATCCGACTGAGTATTCTCCAAATATATCAACGAGCCATTCAATTGTTGATACAGGGACGGGTCTATTGGATCAGAGTCTCTCAACTTCTTCAGATCTGTCGTCATGGGAGTTTGCCATGGATTTGCAATCCATTATCCCAAACTTCTGAAGAACCATTTTGATATACTTCCTCTGTCATAGGAAGTTTTCACCACGCTTCTGCTGTACATGAGAGGCTTGACACCAAGTTGCTTGAATCCATACAAGGTCTTCTTCATTTGCATACATGGGTATCTTTCTAGTGTACCTCAAAACCTTGAGGTTGCTCTACATATGCTTCTTCTTCAATTACTCTGTTGAGAAGAACAATCTTTACATCCATCTGATGTAAACTCCAACCCATGGATACTGCAAGAGATATAATGGCTCAAGTAGAGGTATATCTGGTTACTGGAACAAGCTGTCATCATAGTCTTCTCCCTCCTTCTGGGAGAATCCTCTAGCCCCGAATCTCGCCTTATATCTATCAAAACTTCCATTTATAAGTCTTCATAGATTCTTCAATGGACCATATCATTGGGAATTAGCTCCCTCCTAATCCCAACTTCATGCCTGAATGAACAATATCTAGAACTTCCTTGTTTTTATTCTAAGACTGCATGTTTCTGGAATTCTGCAATCAATTCCCTCTATTTGAGAGAGTCCATGCTTCCGTTTGCTGCATCTCTCATTGCTTTCTGCAAAGTGTCACAAGCATGTTCGGGTTTCCTTTTAATTACTGACTTTCTCTGAGTCCTTTTAAGTTTGTTTCTATCTGTTCTGATTGCTACCTATCTGGCAATTGTTGCAAGCATCGTGTCATCCTTATAAACTTCTTCTATGACGGCTTTTGCAAAGATTGTTCATCAAAGGTTTGTCAACATATTTCACAAGGTTACCTGCTCGGAACAAGACAAGAAGCAAAAGAAAGATCCAAGACAATATGCTTTCTTTGACAGAAAACCGAGTTAGAGAATACGATCTTAACCTTATAAGATCTTGACTAAAGTTAGCTTATAGTTTTAACTTTTGACTAGAAGTTCATAATGCCATAACAACCAGAGACATATCAAGTCAAACCTGGAGAGTGTGTTGATCTTCTGAATGCACTGAATCCAAGATCACTGCTTTGGACAAGATCCCTTATACATTTCCTGCAAACACACTCATGTTAATGATACAAATTAAAAGAACATGTATAGGTACATACCTTTGTTACCCATTTGTGACGGTAAACCTTAGAATGACTTTGCTGGACCAGAGGTTTAGCTGCTAGAGGATTGGTAAACCTCATAATGTTCCTTTCAGTAGTTCTCTCTTGGGCACAACATACACTTTCTTCATGCTAGGTCTTTTGTCTTCATGACTGCCACGTTCTGAGGTTCCTTCTCTTTTCCTGCTTCAAACTGTAGTTCCATGATCTTGCCTTTCACGATATCCAACACTTTATTCTTGGCAAGGATGAGGTCAATCCTTGTCTTCCATGATCTGAAGTTAGAAACCTCTTCTAACTTGTTTTCTGACTTCATAGAGTAAGTCATGACTGTTTTGACTTGGTCAACCTTTGACTTTGACCAACAACTCAAACTTGACAGCTTGGCTTGTTGAGAGTACCAGGAGGTGCGCTAGGCTAGGGCACACTAGGTTGTCCAGGATTTAGGTCAAGCACTTCACTTAAGGTGCCTTAACACGAGGGTCAGGGTTTCGTTGTTGCAACAAAAACTTTGACTGCAACTGCAACTGTGCAAATCCTCCCAATCTACCTTCCAATGGTTAGATTGTCCGAAGATAGTGTGGGCCCATAACCTGTTAGAATAATAGGTGTGCTTGTTTCTCTGTAAACAATATAACAACATTGTCACCCAACCATAGGCCGAAGCCACCCCCTAGCACATTAACCTTGACAGATAGAATAATTCCGGAAGCAAACCCTAGAACCAATAGCTAACCAAGGTAGCGTACTTCTCTCCAAAGCTAGCGCACCAAGTAGAGAGTCCAAACCATAACTAAGGTAGAAAGTCCAAACCATAACCAAAAGACCAAGTCTCTACTGCAGCAGTGCAACTCTCCTCCAGTCATGCGCACCACTTGTCCTTGTGCAGTTGTGAGAGTGAGAGTGACAAATGAGCTCAAGCGCCCTTTTATTTATAGTCCTCCAAGTGACCTGACTGGGCCGACTTCTACTTTTGGAGGATAATAATCTAATATACATTATTATCTTGAGCCGACTTGTCTTCTAGGGTTATTAACCAACTATTTAGGGTTTCTCTTGCTTCCCGAAATATTCTAGTCTCGTCAAAGGTTACACGTAGAGGTTAATAGCTCCCACAGCTACCATAATATCAACATTTCGAGGGTTGTTTGAGGTTGCCAAAGTCTTGAGTGACCTTGTAAGAGATGGTACTTGCCCGAGACACAAGGAAAACTAAGTATACAATGCAATATATCAAGTGGACAAGCAAGTTAAGCTTGCTGTCCCTAATAGCAGCAATAAACAAAGACATGATCTCCTTAGTTATCCCACAAAATGGGGATAACATGCCTTCTCTCAAATAACAACATGAGTGATTGATTTACAAACGAGGATGGTGTATTTATACACCTTAAAAATCCATTAGGGTTTAGGGTGCTAGCACAAAGAGGGTGACTATGTTGACCTAGTCAAACATAATTAAGTGCAATAATAAATCCTTGAACATCCAAGATACCAAAACATTCATCATAAACAACACCAAGAATATAGAGAAAAGAACCCTTAAGGTAGCATAACACCATCAAATACTCCTTGTGGAAGGAATCATTCCACAAACCATGCTTGCTACAAGATAATACAATCCCACACATATCCAATACATTGATACTCGTGTATTTATACTTTCTCATGAATATTCCTAGGGGTCTTATGCCAACTACCCCTTATTATTATATCATTTCCTTTTAATTACAAAGTGGGCCTATTCCATTATTATGGCTATGTTACCCCCCTCTCACCTAAGGGTAATTAGAGGAGATCATGTCTCATGGTCCACAATGAAGACAATGATCCTAGAGATGATCACCAACATTCTCCACAAACAACAGTTCCTCAGATGCTTCTTCCCTTATCACAACTCAGTCCATTTCACTTGATCAACATGGTTCATCTGATGATGGTGGTCTAGCACACATGAGGTACACTGGTCATTGTTTCATATAAAGTGTTACATTTAATGCATTAGACATTTAGGTGAGGATCTTGGGTTGAAGTCAGATAATGGATCATGATTGCTTGGAAGTTATGCTTTTTGCCTTGTTTCACCTTGGTGGTAATCATGTGTCATAGTCCAGTGTTGTCACTCTTGGGGAACATGGGTACTACTGGGAGGCCTTGATAGGGGTAATGTACCACTCCCTTCCATACTTAACATATTCCATCTATTGTTTTTTCATTGTCCCATCTTTTGGAAATGGTTGTTACATGTACCCGAAAAAGGTCCGTGCCTTCATCCTCCTATGAGAAGAAGGGCTAGAATGCCGAGGTTGATGCAACTGGTAAAAAAATTAATAAAAAAATTCATGTTCTAAAAGAAAGAAGAAATAATGGGATGACAAATGACCAAAAGCCAAAAGTCAATTTGAGCTCTACTCCCTTGATAGGGAAAATTTTAGGGATGGAAATTTATCTTAAAGTGTAGAAACCTTGGCGAATCTTATTAGTCCTTAATATGCAAATTTTAAAATGTTTGGCTATATTTTTGTAAAAATATTCAAATTTCTATTGATTTTATATAGTTTTCATAAAATTTTGACAATTTTTAATGTTAAATAATTTTATCTTAAAGGATTTGGGCGAATCAATTTTAGAAAAAATGAAAATTGTTGAATCTTTTTTTGGGAAAAAACATGGAAAATTAGCTAATTGGTGAAATTTAGCCCCTATAAATTTACCTACCCCTTGAAGGTGATTGCCCCTAGTCCTAATGAACTGAATGCGTATCAAATTAAAAGGACTTGATCCCAATAAGAAAAATAATAAATGCATGAACTTGGAAAGGGGACTTGCAAAGCAATAAAAGAATATCAAAAGGCAAGAAGGGGTTTGGAATACACATTGTCGAGGAAAGGGTAACTCAAGCACCAAGCGCTCCCTCTACAAAGGCGATCATGGAGATGGACCCACACGTGGCCTTACATGTCAATGACACCATGACCATGAAGTAAACCCCATGCCACCTTATTCACTTGTGCTTCCTCTTTGAAAGGTTTCTTGGGAACTACTCCTCTACCTGGGTATTGGCACACCTAATAGGATCTTCTGATGGCCCTCCCATACCTAAACTGGGCAAATTGCATAAAATCTTAAGCTAGTGTGAAGTTTGAAGAAGATAATGTGAATTGCTTAAGTGGTTTTTGCATTAGATTGTAGCTTACTTTGTATGGTTCTAATGGCTTTTGCACCTTGTAGTTGTTGGCCTTACCTGATTTTGTGAACCGTGCTTGATGATGATGAACCCTTGACATGGTCCTTTGGAGGACGTCTTCATGCTTGTACCTTGGATGTTGTGCACTATATAGAGGACGTTGCACCTTTGATGATGAGTGTTGGGATAGGTGATGACTTAGCATGTTTTGTGATACCCTCCAACACTCATTGGACTTTGGATGCTGCACAGATGAGCCAAGACATTGAGCATACAACTTGATATGTCACTCAGGGGTAAGGAATCCCACACACTTGGACGTTGTACCCTTTTTAGGTTGTAGGGTTTGGATGGACCCCATTACCCATGTTGATGATGATGCACACCTCTTTGGAGAGGTTATGGACCCTTTCCTTTGATGACGTTTTGTGCAGACCTTGGGACATTGGAGATTTTGATGGTGACGTCATGCTTGATGATGACTTGATGCCAGCTTGGGCCGACCTAGCATTGATGATGATGAGTTGGCACTTGATGGATGATGAGACATGACCTTTGATGAGGGGATGTGACCCTTTGATGCCACTTTACGCCTTTTGAGGAGAGTCTCGGCCTTTGGAGGCCTTTGTACCCCTTGGAGGATGACATCACCTCCCTTGGAGACTCTCACACCTACACGTGTGACCTTTTGAGGAGACGTTTTGATGTTTTAGCATTATATTTTTATGTTGGAGGCTATTTTGGGGGTTGGCCTAAAACCTATCCACCTTGTATCATAGATTTATTGTGTTAAAGGGGCTTCTTGAGAGATAAAGTGCTAAGCTTGTCTCATATATATACTTGAGGGTTTCCTCATTTGTAAATCGTAACTCACCTTGTGGAGAATCACTACTACACTTGTCTTCTTTGCTTTTCTCTCACTACTCATCTAGTGGATGCTTTGCAAATGTTTTTTGGATGATTACATTTCTAGGGTTTCTTCATGCTAAACGATTTGACTAGTAAGTGTTTTTCTCAAATCTTGAATGGTTTATTCTTGATGTATTAAGTAAATGCTTTATCAAAGTGGTGATTTTGCATGTTATCTTATTTCTCTTGGTTGAATCTTGTTTTGAAATCCTAAGGAAGATTTTTAGTGGACTATCTTTCATGTTATCATTCATTTAAAGCTTGTTGAAGGACAAAGGTTTTTCTAGGGTTTGTAGTGGACTACACTAGCTTTTGCTCTTATAGGTTAAGATTGTAGGGTTTGTAGTGGACTCCTCTTAGATCCCTTGCTAAAGGCTTTAGAAGACATATGACGACCTCTTAGGGTTTGTAGTGGACTACCCTAAGTTGCGTTTTATAGAAGATTTATACCTAGGGTTTGTAGTGGACTACCCTAGGGTTCAACCTTCAAGTCTTTTCCTCGCCTTTTCTCTCCATAGAAGTTACATGTTGGACTCCATTTTCCCAAGGAAGCTACACGAGACTAGTCTTTTCTCCATTGCAAGTGATTTAAACCTTAAACCTCCCTCCCTCCTTGACGTCTTGCCCTAGTTTTAGGTCTAGTAGCATTTCATCTTCATTTCTTTACCATTCCTAGCTTAACGTCTTGCATTTCTTACTTAGAATCATCTCTAACATCATTTATTGCCGCATTATTGCAATTTTTGGCCATTAGGGTTTGACATCGTGCATTGATTTAAAGTAGTTTCATGCTATTTCATTTCAACGATCATTAGTTATTGGTTTGATAGTCTTTTAGTTTGCATTTAATACCTCTTTCATTGCATTCTTACTGATTTAGCACTGTTTTATTTTTGTTTTCATCGACGTGTTATTTACTGAAGTGAATCATCTATTTATTTAAGCTTTATTACAACCATTTCTTTTTCTTTGATAGCTAGTGTTTCGGGTCATTTATTTGATTTATTTGTTGTGGTGGATACCTTTCATTGTCTTAGACTCTTAGCAACACCCCCCACACACACATTGAATTTGCCTTGTTTAAACCACCTTGACTAGCCTTGCACCTTGATCTAGTTGATGGTACAATCAAGTAACCAAGATAAAGGGTCGTAGACTTGCCTTGACTTGCTACATGATCCTTTGAGGTTACAAGGGAAGCCTCCCTTTTGTTGGATCTCAATCCTTCACTAAAACAAGGGAAGTAATTGCTTAGGTGACAGTGGCAAGTACTTCCATATGTTACACTATATCCTGCATCTTGTGAAGGCTTTGCACAATGTAGAAATTCTGAGTTCCTATGAGGCTGCCATCTAAGGTCTGTCCTTGACCTTAGTATGGCTCTAAGTTTCAACCGTGTGGCTGTCTTCTCTTGTTGTTTTAGGACAGCAAACAGTCACCAAACTTTTTACTCAATATTTAATGGTTAAGTGCTCTTTTAAGGTGCCCTTGCAAGTGTTTTCTTTACTCAATGTTAGCACATGCAATATACATTAAAACAAATAACACTACCTCTAGATCTTGAACTTTAAAATTTTGATCTACACTTCTAAGCATGCATAAATTTGACACATGCATTTTTAGTCAACATGACCCTGGATAAAACCCCCCCGGGGAAAACTAGTTTGGGATATATGTCTATAAATGAGGAGAATAGATGGTGGAATACAAGAAGTACAAAATATAGATGAACCTGTTACAATAGCAGCTTGTCTCAAGCTGAAATACAAGTCGAAACCAAGCAGGTGCGCCCTAGCATGGTGCGCCCTTCATAAATGCTACCAAATCCACCATATTTGCTCCAGATGCAAGCTGTGAGCTCAGAATGGAAAAACCCTCCACAGGAATGAAGCTTCGCTGTGCGGCCTCCCTCTGCAACTGATCCCACTGCAATCTGACAGGTGTAAGACCTCCCCACTACTGATGCGCCCTCCTCAACAAGTGCGCCCTCCACAGTAATGAAAGCTCCTTAGTAAATAAACTAAGCTCTGTGCTAGATGCCTCCCTCCATGAAAGCATGCGCCCAAGCTATCCTCACCCAATGCAACTGTTCTCATCCTCTTGCCCTTCTCTAAGCTACTTTGGTGAACATACAAATGAAAATGAGCTCTCCTTTGCCCCTTGCGCCCTCCTTTAGGAAGCATAAGGAAACCTAAAAGATGGGTGGATGAGATCATCTCATCTCATCTCATCCCTAATCAATGGTTGAGATCATCTCAACTAATTCTCAAACCAAAACCCACTTTACTTAAGTTTCCATAGTTTCCACTTTATGTTTATTAATTCACCCACTTTGTGAATTAATTGTCACTTTAGGCTAAAATGACCAAATTTCACTTTTGACTTAAATCTCCTAAGTCAAAGTGAAATTAGACACAAAGTACATGGTACAAGGTACAAAGTGCTTCCCTCATATGTTTAGAAGCTCACAAACACAAGGGGGACCACTTTCCAAGGTACCCAAATCTCAACACTCCCTCTTACCGAGGAAAGTGCTTGTCACCACCAATATCATCCCTATAGTGGACATGGTTGCCTGTTGGCATATACTCGGTGAGTATGGCTGTACCCTGATCACTGAAAGTAGTCTACACAGATCTGCTCAATCTGTGTGATCTATAAATGGAACTGACTCTCCATCTATCCAAGATCACCTAGATCTCGACATCACACCAAATATCTACACCTTGGTCTCCCACCAAGGATTTTCACCTACTCGTGACAAGAGTCTCCCCCTCTTGGTGTCTCACCAAGAGTCATCAACTTGGCCTCTCGCCAAGTAACTTCCACCTGAAGTGGATCCAGAACCTGATCTGCCCGTCTCAGAAGCTAAGTGAGGCTCAAGCCTCTGTGGTGCCCCGCTGCTCCTCCTCATCAACCTATGATGCTCTGAAGTTGTAGCACCAACTCTCTGTCTGCTTGGCTGCTTTGAAACTGTATCTATCATGGGTGGACCAGTCACCCACTCTAAAGATGTCTAGGGACACTAAGTCTCATCTCCCTCTGAATCACTGCTGTGAGTCAATCGGTCCTCATCAACTTTGTCTCCCCATCTAATGTTGGATGGTGTAACAACAGACAAGGTAGTCACGAATGCACACTCTCTCGCAAACTGATCACTGAACTCTATCTCCCCTGTTGTCGCTGCTGACACATCCTGCTGCTTCTTCTTCTTCTTGGGACACTGTCTTACATAGTGACCCATCTCTCCACAAGCAAAGCATCTCACTGTGCTCATGTCTCTCTTCTGTCCACTGTTGTTGCTCTCTCCTCCCTATGGTGGGGCCCCAAACTTGGGACCCTGCCAACCTCCACGACCGGACTTCTTCTTGCCCTTTGTCCAAAGAGCAAGGTTCTCATCACCCAAAACTGACTGCTGTTGCTGCTGTCCAGTAGCCTTTGCCACTAGTCGAGTCTCCTCCTGGATGAAGTCATCCCACATCCTCTCCCATGTAGGCATAACCTCCCTGGCAACAATGCCACGTACGAATGGACCCCAAGGTTTGGTGAAGCTATTCATAGCTGTCCTCACCAAAGAGTTAGGGTTCACCACCTCTCCGACGATTCCAAGGTTGTCTCTGATCTGGGTGTATCTACCAAGGAATGAAGTAACTGTCTCATCCTCGAGCATGCGAATGCCCCTTAGTCGATCATGAAGAACCAACTTCCGATTCTCATTAGATCTCCTGTACAACTTGCATAGAGATGCCCACATCTCGTATGCATAAGTCTTCCCAGTCAAGGGAGGTTATGCCTACATGGGAGAGGATGTGGGAGGTTTGTCCTAGATGCCCACATCTCGTATGCATAAGTCTTCCCATGTCGGTATCACAAATGGTTCTCTTTGCCTTGTTGTTCCTCTTCTTGAATTCTGCCAACAAGATGGGGGCAGTAACAGGAATAACGGGAACAACCGCCTCAACTATATCCCATAGTTCGAGGTCCTCTAGGACAAAGATGATCCTCACCTTCCAAGGCGACCAATTGCTAGCCTCGGCTAGCCTGTCCTCAACACGCATCTGAGATACTGACATGTCTGTCAAACTGCGCTCACTCTGATGCTCCAAATGCAAAGGAACGCTACCTCACTCCTGTCAACACAGGTATGAAAAGAAGCAAGCAAAACCCTGACCTCAGTCCTAGCAAGTAGGTGTGAAAAGAGGTCGTACACTACAACCTCACTCTTGTCCACGCAGGTGTGAAAAGAGGCTGTCCACAAGTGTCAAAAATCAGCCCAACAAATCTGCCCACAACTGTCCACAAACACTGTCAATTAGCTGTCCAAAATCTGCCCTGAGCTGTCCAACTGGCACTGAGTGCGAGGTACCTTTAGATCTTAAGTTTACCCACTGTTTTCGACTGAAAACTTGCTGTCCAAAACAACCAACAAATCTGATATAAAAACTCAAAAAACTGCCCACAAAAGTGCTCCAAAATCAGCAAGTCTAAGCCATCGTTGGCTTTGATACCATGTAGAAATTCTGAGGTCCTATGAGGCTGCCATCTAAGGTCTTTCCTTGACCTTAGTATGGCTCTAAGTTTCAACTGTGTGGCTGTCTTCTCTTGCTGTTTTAGGACAGCAAACAGTGACCAAACTTTCTGCTCAATATTTAATGGTCAAGTGCTCTTTTAAGGTGCTCTTGCAAGTGTTTTCTTTACTCAATGTTAGCACATGCAATATATATTAAAACAAATAACACTACCTTTAGATCTTGAATTTTAAAATGTTGATCTACACTTCTAAGCATGCATAAATTTGACATAGGTATTTTTGGTCAACATGACCTTGGATAAACCCCCCCCCGGGGAAAACTAGTTTGGGATATATGTCTATAAATGAGGATAATAGATGGTAAAATACAACAAGTACAAAATATAGATGAACTTGTTACAATAGCAGCTTGTCTCAAGCTGAAATACAAGTCCAAACCAAGCAGGTGCGCCCTAGCATGGTGTGCCCCTCATAAATGCTACCAAATCCACCATAACCGCTCTAGATGCAAGCTGTGAGCTTAGAATGGAAAACCCCTCCACAGGAATGAAACTCTGCTGTGTGGCCTTCCTCTGCAACTGATCCCACTGCAATTTGACAGGTGTAAGACCTCCCCACTACTGATGCACCCTCCTTAGCAAGTGCGCCCTCCATAGTAATGAAAGCTCCTCAGTAAATAAACTAAGCTTTGTGCTAGATGCCTCCCTCCATAAAAGCATGCGCCCAAGCTATCCTCACCCAATCCAACTGTTTTCATCCTCTTGCCCTTCTCCAAGCTCCTTTGGTGAACATACAAGTGAAAATGAGCTCTCCTTTGCCCCTTGCGCCCTCCTTTAGGAAGCATAAGGAAACCTAAAAAATGGGTAGATGAGATTATCTCATCTCATCCCTAATCAATGGTTGAGATCATCTCAACTAAATCTCAAACCAAAACCCACTTTACTTAAGTTTCCATAGTTTCCACTTTATGTCTATTAATTCACCCACTTTGTGAATTAATTGTCACTTTGGGCTAAAATGACCAAATTTCACTTTTGACTTAAATCTCCTAAGTCAAAGTGAAATTAGACACAAAGTGCATGGTACAAGGTATAAAGTGCTTCCCTCATGTGTTTAGAAGCTCACAAACACGAGGGGGACCGGTTTCCAAGGTACCCAAATCTCAACACACAAGTGCTAGATTGGATGATAACAAGCCACATTACATTGATTATATCCTTGGGTAACCTCCCTAAGTACCCCATATTATCCTCCCTAGGTACATTACACTTTTCATCATTGAGTTTTGATTGAATGATTCATTTCAATGTTCGATTTCAACTCGTTAATTCCCATTGATATGATTGTACTTGTACCTGGGGGGCACATTGTCATTATTGGTGTGTTACCTCGTGTTTAGCAAGGATTGACATTGGTTATCCATGACTAGATGGTTTCTCCCATGGTCGACTTCGAATTATTACCCCACCACGAAGATTCATACTTGAGGTTGGTTGATTCCAGGTTACAGTGATTTGGGCATGTCTAACTTCCATTCAACATATCTTTGAAGGTTGTACATGCAAGGCCTTATAAAAATGGATTTCTTATGGTCCTTCTTTATAGGTTTTATTCATCCAAAGTTTTGGGATTCTTAACCTTCCACGGCGGGATCCTTTCCCCAATTGGAGCCAATGTTAGGACCGAAAATGGATTTCTCCAAAATCCATTTGGGCATTCATTAGAGATGGTTTGTGGATACATTAGTGGATGGAATGGTTGGTCGGTTCATCATTCGGTATTGGGGGTTCGTGAGTGCTAGTCAAGCTTGACACATAGTCACATGTCTCTTATTGCTAAAGGGTTGAGGATTGGAGAGGTTTTTGGTAGGTGGTTCATAGACAAGTACATCTAGAGGACATATCACACTTATATCAATTGGACAAGCTTCCTTGGCATATTCAGTGCTATTTGTAGAAGGCTCATTTACATCTATTTTTAGTAGTTAGTCCCTTGCATACTACTGACATGTAGTTTTTAGGTTATGCATGGGGGATGTTGACAGTGAGATGGGCACTCAAAGTCTTCATTTTGGCTATTTTAGAGAGTTTCTAAATTTATAAACTTGGTCTTTTTTCAGTAGATGATGACAATTTTGGGCATCCATTATCAAGTTCTCGAAAATGGTACTTTCAGATTTTCAAGATTCTCAATATTGGAAAATTTCTATTTTTAAAAGTTTTATCTTTCTTGAAATTTGATTGTGGATTTGGATACCCTTTTGGGAGATGAGATCGTGGTTCCATTTTTTTTGAAATTTCAAGATGTCTAGGCCTTGGTCAAAGCTCTTCAAATCTTGGTCTAAAAGTAGACACTCAAATTTTTAGAGAAAATCACATTTTGGATACTGAGTATTGAGTATAGCATGGGGATGAAATTTGGTGGCAATCCAAGACTATGAATTTTTGGTTATTCTATTCTTGGCCACATATTCCTGTTATTATTTTATTTTATCATGAAGTAATTAAGTGGTGGAGGATAATTTAAATTATTGGAGGAAGCTTCTTGGTTCATAAGAATTGACTTTATTTAATTTTTCCTTCAATAAGATTCGAATTAATGGAGTTTAATTAAGTTAAATGCCTAAGCTTTTGGCATTGGTAACTTAAGTGAGTTGATTAAATCCTAGCCATTCGATCTAAAGTGAACATAAAATTAGATCTCAATGGTTGATCACTTTAGGAGATCTAGGGTTTTGGATTTAGGGTTAATTCAACATTATAAAAGGCGGCCTAAGTGAGAGGATGAGACACAGAGAGTGAGGAGATCTCATTGATTGGGTGAAGAGGACATTTCATCCAAGTGTGAGTGGGCAGGGTCAGAGGAAAGGAGCAAAGGGGCATCAAGGGAGATAACTGCCAGGTAGGCTAGGCTATTTGCTGCATTGTATTTTCCTCAGATGGACCAGTATCCTAGGATGGGAGCCCAAGTTTTTATTTAATAAAATCAACTCAGGTGCTAGTTTTCCCTTTGGGGTTTTACCAGGGGTGTTTACCCATATATCTTGTGTGTAATGTGTTTGGTTCTGTTTGATTTGCTTCCGCTATAATTCGTTTAATAACTTAGTTGTGCATTTATTAAATAAAGTGATTTTATTTGGAATAAACTGTCGGGTGTTGGGTTAAGAAAAACTAACATGGTATTAGAGTTGCGGTTCTGAAGAAGAGAAACCCGGTGCACAAGATCATATTTCATAGCACAAAGGTATTTTATTTTTATGCACGTTGCAGACAGGGTAAAGTTATCCTGAAATAAAAAAAAGGAAAGAAAAGAAACTGTACAGCGTATGGCAGCCGTCATACAACATATGGTCGCCGGCTCCTGTAGATAAGATCCGCGTACGGGCTGCTGGTGTGTGGAGAGCTAAAAGACAACCGTGAGGGTCAAAGCTGATAACAACTAAGGGATTGAGCTGAGTTGGAATAGCAGCCGATGCTAAGGAGAGGGCCCGCGTGGATGCTGAGGTGTGACAGCTGTGAGTGGCCATGTGCTGGGAGACTGCAGATGTGGTGGGTCGAGCTGCAAAGTCTGCCGATAGAAAGAGACCATGCCACGTGGAAGAATTGCGGGCGCTGTGAGCAAAGCCAGGCACAAAAAGGGCTGAATAGTGCAGGAGGAACGACAGTCGTCGGAATTTGCAAAGAGGCACCGATAGGGAAGTTAACGTCGACATCGGAGGAGCTGGGTGTTGTAGATGTGTTGGGAGACAATCGACAAGAGCATCACGAAGGAGTCGACCGAGTGGTGAAGAACAAGCTCGAGTAGAGGATGTCAACAAACAACGTGGAGCTGAGAGTGGTGGTTGAGCGCATGTTGAGAGGAAGAGCTGGCAGAAGGTGGTATAGCCGTCGACTGAGTGGGTGAGGATAGGAGACAGCGTGAGCTCAAGCCCGTCGAGTAAATCATGGGTTGAGGAGAGCAGAGGAGTGGAGGAGCAGTCTACATGGAGGTTGGGCAGTGGCACGAGTTGAGGTAGCAACCGAAAAAGGGTGATGACAGGGGCTGGGTTGTGGAGCAGGTCGTCGGCAGCTGATAGGCCACCAGGGAACTGCTAGATAGGGCCACAGGGCCAAGACAACTGTCGGGCAAAAATCCAGGGAGCCTCAGGTTGGTTTAGGCAGCATGTTCGGGCAACGGATTTGAGTTTTTCAGTACGTTGTAGAGATGACTGCAACATGATTGTGATTTGAGGATAGGTTGGATGGGGTTTCCAACTACAATCCTTGGAAGGAGAGAATCATGTTCGTGTTGATGGAGAACAATATCTAACAATTTGCTAATACTCAAATCACTCCTCCAACATATTCGGCTCAACTTGTCATCCATAATCAGAAGGATGTGAAAGCCAAGCACATAATTCTAGATGGAGGAAAGGATCATTTGATCCCTCATTTACCTGGAAAGAGCATTGCCAGGGACATGTGAGTGGCTCTGAAAGGTTTATTTCAGAGTAAAAACGAGAATCACAAAATGGTGTTGAGAGAGAAGCTCAGAGACACAAAGATGACAGGATCAGACACGGTGACAACTTATCTTACCCAAATCTGACGGGTTTGAGATGAGCTGTCTGTAATCAAGGAGACAATAGATGATTCAAAATTGGTGAGGACGACACTAAAAGGATCCATGAAGTAGTGGACATCGTTCATCAAAGGGATCGTTGCATGGGAGAAGCTTCCTGATTGGACGAGATTGTGGGATGACTTCATTCAGGAAGAACTTCGAGATGAAGAACTGAATGGAGGCCGACACAAGGTTGATGATGAGAACATGACTCTTGCCAACCAAGCAAAGAAGGGCAAGTTCAAGAAGACTGCCAATGGAGAGTCTACCTCTTAAGATGGAAAGAAGAAAGGCATGAGCAAAGTCAAGTGCTTTGCATGTCACAAGTTTGGGCATTATACAGGTCAATGTCCGAACAAGAAGAAGGGTGGAAAAGGGACACCACCAGAGTTAGCTGCGTTGACAAAGTCTCAAGTGGACGAGTTTGCCAAGAAGTCTGAGAATGAGTTCTTACTTGTTTCCCATCTTTCCTCAGGAAACATATTAGCTGGTGCATGGCTACTAGATAGTGGAGTCAGATGTCATACGACGGGAGCACAAGAGTTGTTCGAGAGCTTCACAGAGTGAGACCCAAACATGCACGTGACTTGGTGTGGGCACCAAGTATGCAGTAAAGGGATCTGGGATAGTGCCATTCCAAATGGAGTCAGGAGGCGTGTTGAGAGTGATAAATGTGCTAGAACTCAGGAGGAGTTGTGCTCTTAGTCTCAACAATTTAGAAGAAGGGCTTTGACGTATTATTCTAGGATGGACATGCATTGATCAAGCCTAGAGGATCTAGCTCAAACACAACAATGGTTTTTGGAGTTAAAGAGAGCAACTTGTATAGGCTAAAGGGCCAACCTCTACGAGCAATGACAAGCAACAAAGTGGTAGAGAACAAGGAGCAGGTAGCTCCAAAGGTTGAGCAACTTAGAGGGAGTTAGCCTTCAAGTTCAGGTGGGAAGGAGCAACCTTCCAAGTCTGCTAAGAAGAAGTCATGGTACGAAATGGCCATGCGAGATGCTCATGAGCAAGAAGCTTCTAGGAGGATGTTCAGAGGCAACAAGTCTTCAAAGAAAGGTCCGAACATGATGGCAGGGATAACTTTCTGTTCAGAGGCAATAGTCATTCAGATAGATTGGAGAGAAACCATGGTAGCAGATCTGATAGCGAAGACAGAGCCACCTCCAAGTGGTAGAAGCACCTTTCGTGCTAAGACAAAGTGTTGATGTATTTAACATCGGATAGGTGCTTCCACTTTGGCTTTGTGTCTACCATGTGGAAGTTGTCCTTAATGCCTCTCAACCTTAGGAAATTCACTTTATGAGTTAATTTCTTAAAGTGAATGTACTTTTAGAATTAATGGAGTTTAATTATGTTAAATGCCTAAGTTTTTGGCATTAGTAACTTAAGTGAGTTGATTAAATCCTAGCCATTAGATCTAAAGTGAACGGGAGATTAGATCTCAATTGTTGATCACTTTAGGAGATCTAGGGCTTTGGATTTAGGGTTAGCTCAACATTATAAAAGGCAGCCTAAGTGAGAGGATGAGACACACAGAGTGAGGAGATCTCATCGATTGGGTGAAGAGGATATTTCATCCAAGTGTGAGTGGGCAGGGTTAGAGGAAAGGAGCAAAGGGGCAGCAAGGGAGATAGCAGCCAGGTAGGCTAGGCTATTTGCTACATTATATTTTCCTCACATGGGCCATTATCTTGGGACGGGAGCACAAGATTTTATTTAATAAAAACAACTCAGGTGTTGGATTTCCCTTTGGGATTTTTCTAGGGGTGTTTACCCAGATATCTTGTGTGTAATGTTTTTGGTTTCCATTTTATTTGCTGTTGAATTTAAAGCAGATGCTAGAGCCATTCTCTTGGAGGATGGCAAAGACCCTAGCCGAGATCTAGGGCCCCCAGTGCACTCCTAGGGTACTTGGTCTGGGACCAAAGAGTCAGTGCGATGGCAAAAGACCCTTGTTAGGGCCCCCAAGATATGATTGGGGTTCTTGGTCTAGGACCAAGCAGTGAAGACCCTTGTGAGGGCCCCTAGTAGACGACTGGGGTTCTTGGTTTGGGACCAAGCAGTTAAAGTCCCTAGATATGACTAGGGCCCTTGGACTTGCTCCAGGGTACCCATGCCTGGGGCATGAGTTGATCCTTGGTCTTGTACCTTGGTGGATAAGACCCCAGAATTGTTCCGGGGCAACCTGATCCTTGATCAGGTGTTTGTTGGTATATGACCCTCCTTGAAGGTGGGCATGACCACATGAGGGATGTATCCCATATGCAATGATGATAAAGTTACAAAGGTCACCTTGAAAATGAATGGACAAGCATTGCCACTGAGTAACCCCACCTAAACCCCCTTTATCTTTGCTTGTGCTTATTTGGGGTTTTTGTTTTTGCTTTAGGGGTTAATATTAAAAGATTAATTAAATGTTTTAATTATAACATGTTTAATTAATATTTATATTAATTAAACATGTTGTTTTTAATTGTTACTTTTATTGACCCTAGCCTAAAGTATAAAAAGAGACCTACCCCTTCTCATTTGTACACACTCTCATGTTTATCCTCCAAAGGTGAGCGAATCTCCTCCTTTTGCTGTGGCCCCCTTTTGCAATTGTTGTTTGAGTTTTTCCTGTGGTGGCTCAGCCCTTGAGGCGTCTTCCTGTGGTGGCTCGGCCCTTGAGGCCCCTTCTTATGGTGGTTCGACCCTTCCACTAGCCATCTTTTCTGTTTTGGTGACTAGCTGCTGTTACCCTATTCCAGTGTTGATTTGTTGCTGCAAATCTGGGGCTATTAGATGTGTATTTCTGTATGCTGAGGAGTGTTTCTGCTGTCCTCTCCTACAACAAGTCTAGACCCCTCCAAGAAGCTGCCGTCACCTTCTTCCAGCACTGATTTATTTAAGTTGTGGCCCCTTTTACCTCAGATCTGTTTTCCTTGCAGTGAACCGTTGCCTCTCTTCACAAATCTGGCCCCTAACTTTGAGCCGTGGCCTCTCTAAGCATTCATCTAACCTTTACTACCTTTCTTATGGGGTTTTGGGCCCTTGAATTCTCTGTGTGTATAAGGGTTTAATCACAAAAAATTTCTGTGTAGTGTCTTAAGTGGTTTCTCCTCCCGGTGGCAAGAAAGTCCTTTCATCTCTTGGAAAGAGATCTAACCTATATGGTAGATCTATGATCCTTACTTTTTCTGAGCATATATTCAGTGGATCTTCATCACCTATGTGTGGCTGCACTCCTTCAGTAATTTGAGGTAAGTCTTCAAGGTAAGATCCACTAGTTAGATCTATAAGTTGTTCTTTACTTTCTAAAGGTTATCATTGATTAGAACTGCTTTCTGAAATTTAGATCTATATGTTCTTTCTATCTAAATCTTGCTTTTAGTTTTAGATTTGTTTCAGATCCACTGTTTAGATCGGTTTCTTTAGATCTAAATTAGATCTGTTTTGAATTAAATTTGCACTAGATCCAGTGATTAATAAGTCTGCATCAATACTAATTTCTGTTTTGATAATCTAATGTTTACTGACTAAGAAATAGATCACTGGCTGAGTTTTAGTCTGTTCAGATCTGAGTATTGTGTGTACTTGAAAAATGGTTTTTCTTTCTAAGTTTCACAGTTCAGGATCTATGGATGTATTCTAACTGAAATTTCAAAAAGGCATTTCTATTCTGCATTACTTCTCTAATTCTAACATGGTATCAGAGCTTAGGGTGTGAAGAGAGCTCAATGATATAATCTTGAGCCTGCACAGATCCACTTTGTCAGGGTTGTTTTGCAGAGATCAACAACATCTAAACTAATTCAGATCTCAGCATGGCCTCCACATCAGTAAAGGTTGAAGACAGATTCATAGGGGCCTCTAACTTCCATGCTTGGAAATCCAGGATAGTAAACATTCTTGAAGAGAATGATCTAGAAGAGCTGATTACTAGGGTTATTGAAGAACCCACTTTAAACACAACCAGGGCAGGATACAGGAAGAAACAAGCCAAGGCTAAGAGAATCATTTTTGATTTTGTTAAGGACAACATGATGCCAATCATTGGTCACCTAAGGACTGCCAAAGAATGTTTTGATGCTTTGGCAAACCTCTATGAAAAGAAGGCACCAACTYAGAAAAGAATATTAAAGAAACAACTACGTACTTTGAGAATGGGAAAAGATGATTCAGTAGCTACCTTCTTCTCCAAAATTGCTCAAACTAAAGATCAACTTATTGCAACAGGAGTTCCAGTAGATGATGATGACCTTGTGCAAACTGCCTTTGATGGACTTCCTGAGTCATGGGGAGTTTTTCTTGCATCTGTAAATGGAAGAGAAGTCCAACCTAACTTTGACAGATTATGGCATGACTGCTTAGAAGAAGAAGGAAGACTTAAAAGCAGAAATGAGTCTTCACTTCTAGGAGATCATGCTCTTTCAACAAAAACCAAGAAATGGAAGAAGTTCCCTAAAGCTAAAGGCAAAGGTAAGAAAATGTAAGAAACCCCAAGGTAAGCTATCTCATCTCAATCCTCATTTGTCTAAAGTTAAATGTTTTAACTGCAATAAGCTAGGTCATTATGCAAGAGATTGCAGGAATCCTCCCTCTCAACAGAAAAGTAGAGGAAGATTCCAAGCCTCAGTTGCCACTGAAGAGGCTAAATCTCAAGAGGAGCCTCAAAGAAGACAAACCAGGGCTACCACCAAAGAGAAAGAACAACAAAGAGAATATTATCTTATCTCAGCTCTTTCCGGCACTATTACCAAGTCAGAGGAGATTTGGTTAATAGACAACGGTGCTTCTAGACACATGACATGTTTCAAACAAAACCTTGCAAACTATCAAGACAAGAAATTCAAGGCAAAGGTGGAGCTAGGTGATGATGGCACCTATGACATAAAAGGTTTTGGATCTACCTCTTTCCGATTTCACTCAGGTAATGTCTTTCACATTGAGGAAATTCTTTATGTTCCTGGTCTAAAGAAAAATCTAATCTCTGTTCTAGTTTTAGAAAGTAAAGGTTATTCAATAGTTTTTTCCAAAGGAAAGGCCCTCTTATGGTCCTCAAATGAAGATATAAACACTGCTATAACTATTGGAACTCGTGAGAGTGGACTATATAAAATTTCAGGTCAGGCTGTTCAAGCCCTAGTACACGAGACTGTAAATCCCTGCGAGCTTTGGCACAGAAGATTTGGACATCTCAACTACAACGCACTTCCAGGTTTGCAAAAGATGGTGACAGGTATGCCAGTGTTTTCTGTTGAGCATGATAGTGTTTGTAAAGGTTGTTCACTTGGTAAGAATACAAAGAAACCCTATCCTCTCAGTAATAGAAAATCAAATGGAATTCTGGATTTAATTCATTCTGATCTTTGTGGGCCCATGTCTACATCGTCTATGAATGGTTGTATTTATTATATCATTTTTATTGATGATTGTTTGCGTAAAACTTGGATTTATTTCTTAAAGACTAAAGATGAATCCTTTAACAGATTTCAAGAATCTTGTTGAAAATCAAACAGGAAGACACATCCGAGTTTTCAGAACAGATAACGGTAAAGAATTTGACTCCTTCAAATACGACGAACTCTGTCGGTCTTCTGGAATTAAGAGGGAGCTAACTGTGCCATACAACCCTCAGCAGAATGGGGTTGCTGAAAGAAAGAATAGAACTATCTGTGAAGTAGCCAGGGCCATGATTCATGACCAAAACTTACCTTTATCGCTTTGGGCCGAGGCTGCCAGTACTGCAGTCTACATTCGGAATGGATGTCCACACAAAGTCCTTGAAGCGAAAACTCCTGAAGAAGTTTTCACCGGATTTAAGCCCTCAGTTGATCACTTAAGAATCTTTGGCAGTCCAGTCTTTATACACATTCCAAAAGAGAAGAGGACTAAGCTAGAGCCCTTCGGTAAGAAATGAACTTTTGTGGGATACAGTGAAACCTCAAAAGCTTACAGGATTTATATCCCTGGTCAAAAGTTCATCGAAATAAGCAGAGATGTGACTTTTCATGAAGAAACAACTTTTTGTCGGGCTAGAGAACTTCCATGTGTTTCAGAGGAGCAGGAAGCTCCACCACTTGATCCTTCAGATTCTCCTCTTCTAGATGAGCAGAGGGAGGAAACCTCAGAACTTCCAGAGGATCCCTCAAGGGATACTATTGAGTTTCCAATGGAGCTACCTCCTATTAAAAGGAAACCAGCTTGGTGCCGAGAAATATT
>ML782916.1:722701-737026 GCA_009831015.1 Picea engelmannii
AGCTTATGGTATCAGATACACTTCCAGTGGAGGTGTAATGCTCCATGGTTTTACAGATTCAAATTGGATGGGCAGTACAGTGGATCGGAAGAGCACTTCCGGATATTGCTTCAGTTTGGGTTCGACAATGATTTCCTGGTCCAGCAGGAAACAGGGCTTATAGCCCAAAGCACTGCAGAAGCAGAATACATTGCTGCAAGTGCTGCTAGCAGAGAAGCAGTGTGGCTTAGGAAGCTACTTTCAGACTTGTTCAGTTCAGAGCTTGAACTCACAGTCATTCACTGTGACAATCAAAGTTGTATAAAGCTCACCGAGAATCCAGCGTTTCACGATAGATTGAAACACATTGAGATGAGATATCACTATGTCCGGGACATGGTTCAAAAGAACGTTCTCAGCATTCAGTATGTTCCGATGGCAGAACAAATGAAAGATATTTTTACCAAGCCACTGTCCTTGACAAAGTTTGTATACTTTCGTGAT
Organism: Picea engelmannii; assembly: GCA_009831015.1. Lineage (NCBI taxonomy): Eukaryota > Viridiplantae > Streptophyta > Pinopsida > Pinales > Pinaceae > Picea > Picea engelmannii. The sequence continues at coordinate 723,185 of ML782916.1, forward strand.
AAGCTTGGTGTAGCTGAGAATGCCTCTCTTGCTGAGAGGGAGTGTTGAATTTAAAGCAGCTGCTAGAGCCATTCTCTGGGAGGATGGCAAAGACCCTAGCCGAGATCTAGGGCCCCCAGTGCACTCCTAGGGTACTTGGTCTTGGACCAAACAGTCAGTGCCATGGCAAAAGACCCTTGTTAGGCCCCCCAGGATATGACTGGGGTTCTTGGTCTGGGACCAAGCAGTGAAGACCCTTGTGAGGGCCCCCAGTAGACAACTGGGGTTCTTGGTTTGGGACCAAGCAGTTAAAGTCCCTAGATATGACTAGGGCCCCTAGACTTGCTCTAGGGTACCCATGCCTGGGGCATGAGTTGATCCTTGGTCTTGTACCTTGGTGGATAAGACCCCATAATTGTTCTGGGGCAACCTGATCCTTGATCAAGTGTTTGTTGGTATATGACCCTCCTTGAAGGTGGGCATGACCACATGAGGGATGTATCCCATATGCAATGATGATAAAGTTACAAAGGTCACCTTGAAAATGAATGGACAAGCATTGCCACCGAGTAACCCCACCTAAACCCCCTTTATCTTTGCTTGTGCTTATTTGGGGTTTTTGTTTTTGCTTTAGGGGTTAATATGAAAAGATTAATTAAATGTTTTAATTATAACATGTTTAATTAATATTTATATTAATTAAACATGTTTTTAATTGTTACTTTTAATTATTACTTTTATTGACCCTAGCCTAAAGTATAAAAAGAGACCTACCCCTTCTCATTTGTACACTCTCATGTTTATCCTCCAAAGGTGAGCGGATCTCCTCCTTTTGCTGCGGCCCCCTTTTGCAACTGTTGTTTGAGTTTTTCCTGTGGTGGCTCGGCCCTTGAGGCGTCTTCCTGTGGTGGCTCGGCCCTTGAGGCCCCTTCTTATGGTGGTTCGGCCCTTCCACTAGTCAGCGTTTCTGTTTTGGTGACTAGCTGCTGTTACCCTCTTCCAGTGTTGATCTGTTGCTGCAAATCTGGGGCTATTAGATGTGTATTTCTGTATGCTGAGGAGTGTTTCTGCTGTCCTCTTCTACAGCAAGTCTAGACCCCTCCAAGAAGCTGCTGTCACCTTCTTCCAGCACTGATTTATTTAAGCCGTGGCCCCTTTTACATCAGGTCTGTTTTCCTTGCAGTGAACCGTGGCCTCTCTTCACAAATCTCGCCCCTAACTTTGAGCCGCGGCCTCTCTAAGCATTCATCTAACCTTTACTACCTTTCTTATGGGGTTTTGGGCCCTTGAATTCTCTGTGTGTATAAGGGTTTAATGATTAATCACAGAAGTTTTCTGTGTAGTGTCTTAAGTGGTTTCTCCTCCTGGTGGCAAGAAAGTCCTTTCATCTCTTGGAAAGAGATCTAACCTATATGGTAGATCTATGATCCTGACTTTTTTTGAACATATATTCAGTGGATCTTCATCACCTGTGTGGCTGCACTCCTTCAGTAATTTGAGGTAAGTCTTCAAGGTAAGATCCACTAGTTAGATCTGTAAGTTGTTCTTTACTTTCTAAAGGTTATCATTGATTAGATCTGCTTTCTGAAACTTAGATCTATATGTCCTTTCTATCTAAATCTTGCTTTTAGTTTTAGATCTGTTTCAGATCCACTGTTTAGATCAGTTTCTTTAGATCTAAATTAGATCTGTTTTGAATTAAATTTGCACCAGATCCAGTGATTAATAAGTCTGTATCAGTGATTCAGTACTAATTTCTGTTTTGATAATCTAATGTTTACTGACTAAGAAATAGATCATTGGCTGAGTTTTAGTCTGTTCAGATCTGAGTATTGTGTGTACTTGAAAATTGGTTTTTCTTTCTAAGTTTCACAGTTCAGGATCTATGGATGTATTCTAACTGAAATTTTAAAAAGGCAATTCTGTTCTGCATTACTTCTCTAATTCTAACATTTGCTTCCGCTATAATTCGTTAAATAAATCAGCTGTGCATTTATTAAATAAAGTGATTTTGTTTGGAATAAACTGCCGGGTGTTGGGTTAAGAAAACCTAACATATTATTCAATATATATTCTTATATATTTGCAAAATTTTTCTATCAATCGTAATAAACAGGAATTCGGTTTACTACATCTTCTTGATCTTGCGATTGTTGTCTCAACATCGTCTCCTATATGTGCACTTTCTCTTGTAAAATTGTTCATTGCTGGGGTATTTGTTCTTTATGAATCTCTTGGTTCAACTATCACCATATTCACTCTCCTGGACTTTCCTTCCCATGTCTCAATTAGCTGTGGGCAATCTTTGGTGGCATGATCTGTATTGTATCAGTGGCCACACACCATCTTTGGTTTAGGGCAACTTCTTGCAATGTGTTCCACCTATCCACAAATAAGTTGGAGGTCCTCTTCCTTGCCCCTTGTCCATGGGAGATCTACCTCTTTCTTGGCCACTCTGCATGCCTCCATCATTGACACATGATACATAGTAACTATCTTTGGTTGATTGGTTGTGTAGTATTTGCAGGTTACAAAATTCATACCAAGGTGTTGATGTGCTTGTCTGATATTTCTGCAGTAGGGAACAATGATGTCGGTCATGATGAAATGCTTTACAAATATCACATTTCTCTACTCTGCTACCTCCAGGGAAGGGATTTGGTGCTCATGTTGCTGCTGTATATCCAGTCACCAAAGGGCATTCATTTCTATGACCTCCCTCTGCTCTGCATACTGTACACCAGACATTCTCTCTTATATTTTTGTTTCTCAACAGTTCTTGTATTTGATTTGACATTGTTAGAATTGTGCCAACCCATTTTGTCCCTGCATCCATCTTATGACTACATGCTTGACATGATGTCATTTTCTTCACCCTCACTCCATCAGTCCCTACCCCCCCAACATGCTGGTTCTACTCCATATTGTCGGGCCTGGCTGGCAGCATACCCTTTTCTGCCATCAGCATTATAATTCATGGAAGTATTTCATGTGCAATCTCAAACCTTTCAAAAATCCCTGTTCTGCTTTACTAACTACGGGATAGCAAATTCTAAAATATACCCCTCTAAAACATATACAAATAAAAAATCTACTGTGCATGTTCACTTTTCATCTAGCCTTTCTAATCTCGCAATCTTTTCCTTGTTCCATACCTGGGGTTCCTTCGGCCTGTACTCAGGGTTCAACTTTGTCTGTCTCAGCCAGCAACCATTCATAAGTGAATTTTGTAAATAAAATTTCACTTGTGAGGACATGTACTTCTCTAAAATTCAGGGTTTGTATTCATGATCCTACCCTCTCTCTGCATGAATTCAAATTCTTTCCTCTGGAATGAGTCCACAATTTCTTCATATGTCGGCCTCCATAACCTAATTCTTTTTGAAGAAAAGTTGTTCTGTCCTGTTAACAGAACCAAAGCAAGTAGGCTGGAGGAAGGGCTGGAAAACAGGGACGCTAGCTAGCCTTTGCATGAAATCTGTTGAAGATAGGGATTGTTTAGAACTTCCGGGAAGGGCCCATTAAGCTATAGTCAATGGAGTCCTGCACATCTTTGAAACGAGTTTGAATCCTTGAACAGATAATCCTAGTATTGATTTTGACAGAATTCAACAGTTATATTTACTTTATGTAGGTCTTCTTTCATTGACTAAGAGGACAATAACTATATTTTAAGAAATTTTCTTCATTAGGAGTTGCAGGAGGTTGTAACTGTCTCTTCTAAGGTTGTAAGTGTGAATTATGAAGCCCAAGGGGTTAGCTCAACCGGTTGTTGCTAATGTTGTTGGGCATTTGGCTAATTCCATGCCAGCAGGGGCCTGGTTTGAATCCCCGAGTTAGATGTGTCAGTCTATGCTGACGCGTTTATTAAGGATGCCATCCACGAATATGCGGAAGAATCCCTTGGGTATCCCCACAAGGTTTTCGTTGGAAAAAGATGCAAATTATTGATATTAAATTTGGATGATTGTAGTGTGTTTCTTTTGTAAGAACAATTTTTCAATAAATAATGTAAAAGAATAAATAAAAAACATTTAAAACATGGCTCTCATTTTTCACCAGATAATGATTTGGTAATGTTTGTATTTTGTTTTTTTCTAACTTCCAAATAAAATCGTTGCAGATGATCTTGATCACAGACCCAAGAATGGGGGATCTTCGGGAGGCCTTGAAATATATTTACAACATATACGTGGAGTATGTTGCCAAGAATCCCCTTTACACACCTGGTCAACCATTTAGGTTGGTATTCAATCTTCCATGTGATTTTCAACATTAGGTCCATATTTGTTCTTTCTCCACACCTTTGCAAATATCTTTCTAAACACTAACAAGTGACTGATAACACGCAGCGAAGCTTTCTGCATAATACTATTTGTGTTTGATTTGACAATATGGGAATCTTTGTTATTATCAAGGATGGAATTCTAAATTAGATGCTTGCAAGGGAAGAGATTGGGACATTCATGTTATGTGCAATTAAGTTGCATGGTCTTCTTGCTTATGTTTGACACGTTTAACAATGACCCTTTTCTTTCATCTGTTGGGATTGATTGTAGCCCGAACAACTTCTTAATTTGTAAGAAGTATGGCATCATGTGGTTACATTTTTCCTTAGTTGTTTTGACAAAAATACCAATGGATGGAAAAACAAGGATATGAAAGAATATTTGTTGTTGAATTTCAGATTGGTAGTCCTTACCAGTTTGTGCTTGCACTGTTTAGATGAGATTCAAAAAGGATTTAATGTGAGATTAGAGAATAGATGGATAAATGAATGCTTTGATTATAATAGCTTTATTATGGAAACACACATACAAAAATCCATGTATCTTTTGCTTCTTACCATATGAGCGTCTAGGCACTATGATGAAAAAAACTAGAGGTGGCGTACCTGGCTCCCCCTTTGCTCCTTTGAGGAAGCAGGGTACTTCTATCTTAACCTTTCATTATAGATCCTCTGATGCAGAGTGCTGACTCAACTCTGAACAGTAATTGACAGCATAAATATTTTCTCACGTGTTGGATTGATGTACCATAAATGATAAGAGCAAATGCAGAAGAAGCCCAGCCTGCACACTGGACAACATAATGCTTTTGGTGCAAAGCTCAAATCACTCACATGAATACAAAATGCCAGATTCACACTATACTGGCATTCTGATTGGACTATTACAGCTTTAATAATTTTACAACTGATGCAACCCCAAAACTACATTCATTTCCACCTGAATGCTAAAGAATCAAGCATTCAGATCTAGCCACTAACATATCCCACAGGTTCCATTACAGTTTATTGCTGCAAAAGACATCAGACACAACAGAAATAATACTTCTATTTATAAGTCTCGAAGATATGGAATGGCCATGGAGGAACAATTTTCCACCCAGCCGTAGGTGCTCACTGCGAACGCCACCCCTGGAGTGAGGCTATGAAGTGACAGGTGTTAGTGACTGTAGCTCAGATAGGTATTTCCGCAAGGGTGTCTACTTGTGGAAATCGTCATTTAATGTATCCTATGCTTTTTCCAGAGTTCACTTTATTAATTAATTAATAAAGTGAACGTCTTTTATTAAAGTGACTTTTAATTAATAAAGTGCCTAAGTTGGGTCACTTAGTGATTTAATTAAAAGAGAGCCATTGATCTCATGGTTAGATCTTGACCATTGAGATTAGGGATTTGGCTCAAGTCAAAGTTATGAAAGACAGAGAGGGCAAGGGACAAAGACAAAGAGTATTTATTCACAAGTCGTGTAAGTGAGAAAATCAGAGTTTTGATTTTCAGTCATTGGCGAGAATATTTCAGCAATAGGATTCGGTAGAGAAGACCAACCATTAATCACAACAAGACGTACAACTTCAACAACTCGCACGTGTGAGGCCGTACAGCTTCAGCAGGTCACACATGTTGTCTGTACAGCCACATAGCAGCAAGAGGTCGCATGTGTGAACAGTTCAGCTCGCACATGTGGGGCCGTACAGGCCGTATAGTAGCAGGCTGTACAACAGACTTGCAGAGGCAGCAATTGAGGTGATTTTTGGGTTTTAAGTTTTGCTGTTTTGTTTGTAATTTTTTCAGAGCCATTTTCCCAATCAGGGAGCTCTTGATGGTTTCAAAGTTATTTGAATGAAGAACCAATTTAGAAGAGAAGAAAATAATTGTGCACATGTGTGATTGCTTTTCTCATTTTCTACTGCATTAAATGTTAAATAATTCTAGTTGTGTAATGATTAATCTAGATCTGATCTAGTTTATCTAGGCACTGGTTTTAAGAAATTAACATGGTATTAGAGCTCTTGCTCTAAGAGAAAAACAAATCCAGTTTATTTAGTGCAGATTATTTCAGCAAGCTTGAAGGACAAAGCTCAGGACAACTATGTCAATCATTAGTGTGAAGGTTGAGGATCGACTCGACGAGGTTTCAAATTTTCTTCCTTGGAAGGTAAGACTGATAGTGCTGATGAAGGAGCAAGACTCGTGGGATATAATGACTAGTGGTATTCCAACTTGAGCACCAACACACACTGCAACGCAGGGCGCACAATAGGGGCAGCCAATGGTAGATCCGAATGTATAGGCAGCGTTGGAGAAGACATAAAGGCATAAAGGGTGATCCTAGAAGCTATCAATGATCATCTGATTCCACATGTAGTAGAGAAGGCCAATTCCAAGGACATGTTTGATGCCCTAGTATTACTTTTACAAAGTGATAATATAAGTCGAAAAATGATTCTCAAAAACAAACTCAGAGAATGCAGAATGACCCACTCCGACAATGTTACCAGTTACCTTATGAGGATCACACAGGTCCGTGACCAACTTGCAGCTATTGGAGAGATAGTCCAAGAGGTAGAGCTAGTTAATGTTGCTCTAAATGGATTCACCAAGTCTTGGGAACCATTCATCATGGGCATTTGTGCCTGGGAGCAGCTTCCCAAGTGGGACGAGACTTTGGGATAACTGCATTTAGGTGGAGACTTGGAAGTAGTCCAGGTCCGACAAGCAGGGAGGAGGAGATGAAGACTTAACCCTTGTTAGCAAAATCAAGAAAGGCAAAAGGAAAGGTTTTGTCAAGAAGGGTGACAATCAGGGAGAGGGACAACGGTTTGGGTAGAAGAGAGACATGAGCAAGATCAAATGTTACATTTTCCATAAGAATGGCTACTTTGCTTCTCAATGTCCACAGAGAAAGAAAGGCAAGGGGAAGCCGCAGACAGTTGCAGTGACAATAGAGACACAATTGAGTGAACTTGCATCAAAGTTTTAGAGTGATTTTTCATTAGTGTCTTGCCTTTCTACTAGCACTACTCCCAAGAGTGCATGGTACTTGGAAAATGGCACATCCCGCCACATGACAGAGGCTAGAGAGTTGTTCAATGGTTTATTAGAGGACTTAGAGCTCCACATGGAGCTTGGAAATAATGCCAAGTATGTAGTGAGGGGTCAGGGGACAATGCAGTTCCAGCTTGAGTCAGGAGGATCCTTTGATGCCCAGGAGGTATTGTATGTACCTGGCCTGAAGAAGAACCTTTTTTCCATCTCAATCATGGAGGACAAAGGTTATGAGGTTAACTTCTAGAAGCGGCAGGTGTTCATTCGCTTAGAGGGAACCAGTCCAAACACTGCATTGAGGATTGGATTCTGGGACATTTCCATGACATAGCTCTACCATTACTGAGTGCGAGCTGTGGCACATGAGGATGGGACATCTCCATCACAAAGCTCTACCATTATTGAGGCAGATGGTCACTGGGCTTCCAAACTTCAGTCTGGTTCATCAGGGGGTGTGCAAAGGCTGTAATCTTGGCAAGAATGTCAAGGCATCATTTCCTAGCAGCGAGACTCGATCCAAAGGCATTTTAGATCTGATACTTTCTGACGTTGGTGGGCCTATGTCAGTTGCTTCAGTGAAGGTGGCATCCTACTATGTGACCTACATTGATGACTTCTCCAGGAAGACCTGGGTCTACATCATGAAGACCAAGGATGAGGTCTTCAGTCATTTCAGAGATTTCAAAGCTCAGGTGGAGAACATGAAAGGAAGGAAGATCAAGGTGCTGAGGATACACAACGGGGGTGAGTACACCTCTAATGAGTTCACTGATTTCTACAAGGAGGCAGGAATCAAGAGGGAGAAGACTGTGGCCTACAACTCGCAACAAAATGGGGTTGCAGAGAGGAAGAAGCGGTCTATCATCAGTGTGACAAAGGCGATGATCCATGATCAGAGTTTGCCTTTGTTTATGTGGACCGAGGCATGCAACACAATTTTGTATTTGCAGAACAAGAGCCCGCACCGAAGGAAGCATTCACAGGTAGGAGACTTGAGATAGGACATCTCAGAATTTTTGGTTGTCTAATCTATATCCACATCCCCATGGAGAAGAGGACAAAGTTGTAGCCCTCAAGAGAGAGGGGCATCTTGGTGGGTTACAACGAGGATTCAAAGGCCTACAAAGTCTTCCTGACAGATCAACAAAGGACAGTGATAAGCGGAGATGTCAAGTTCGAGGAGAACTTGGCATCTAGGAAATCTTAGGATCTACCCACAGTTGCAGAGGGGCCACAATAGGTGGGCCCAAAGGATGAGTTGAGAGCAGAGAGTTCCAATGGAGGGAGCTAGATTCCAAAGGAGATGGAGCAGTTAGCCCCTTCAACTTCAATCAATAGGCCCAGGTGGTTTGAGCATACCTTGCGAGATGCTCGGGAGCATGTTGAGCCTCCCAAGACCACATTTCGAGAGAGCATGACTCCTCAGAAGTTTCGACATATATGGCTTTGATGACCAACATCATAGACACAGAACCCTCCAACTTTGAGGAAGCAGCCAACCAATAAGTATGGAGAGATGCCATGGTGGAGGAGCACAACTCCATCATGAAGAATGATGTCTAGGAGATTGTGTCGAGGTTAGAGGGGAAGTCAATGGTGTTAAAATTTTGGTATGCTTGTTTAACCATAGACAATGTCACATCACTGTCACCCAACCATAGGCATTCACATATGCCACCCCCGAGCACACTAACCTTTACTTAGAATAATTCTGGCAAGTCTAAACTAGAACCAACAGATGAACCCTAGCCATAATAATCTTGCAACAAAACACAATAACCATACAAAGATAGCGTACCTTACACTAAGAGAAGCACAAGAGAGATACCGAAAAGAATGCTACACCATTCCTCCAGACTTGCGCCCTCTCCAGCTGCAACTGCAGCTCTCCAAACTTGCACCCTAGTTGCCACTACATATTCTCCTTAGACTTGTGCACTGGCTAAGTGAGTGAGTGTACAAATGAGCTAAGACGCCACCTTATTTATACTTATTCTGCTAGTGAACTTTTCCCACATGGCCGATCTGCTTTTCTGGCAAATGTAATTTACTTTGACTTTTCTGGCAGGGTCGACTTCTCTTTCTGGGTTCTTATTTCTTTATTATTATTCTCCTTGGGCCGACTTCTCTTTTAGGGTTTCCACACATCTGTTTAATGGTTCTCTTACTTTCGGAGTATTCTAATCTAAGTACAAAGGCTACACTTGGAGGTTAATACCTCCTGTAGCTACCAAAACATCAACAAGTGGTGACTTCTAGATGGATTTACAAGGTAAAGCATGCAACATATGGTAGTGTGAAGAAGTACAAGGTGAGATTTGTGGCTCGAGGATTCTCTCAGAAAGAGGGAGTAAACTACGAGGAAGCATTTGCTTTTATAGCTAGATACTCCTCTATCCGATTAGTACTTTCTATTGCTTCTGAGATGGGGTGGAGCATCCATCAGATGGATGTGAACACTGCCTTCCTCAACGGAGTCATTGAGGAAGAGGTCTACATCGAGCAATAATAGGGGTTGGAGGTCCATGACAGAGAGACGCATGTATGGAGGCTAAAGAAAGCCATGTATGGACTCAAACAAGCGCCCAAGGACTGGTATTCTAGGATCGATAACTATCTGCAGGGCATGGGCTTCACCAAGAGTGGGGCAGATCCCAACCTATGCTTCTTGTTGGTTGGATTTGAGCCCCTCATCTTGGTGTTGTATGTGTATGATCTTATTCTGAGATGGGCAGAGAAGTTGATTACAGGATGCAAGTCAGACTTGGCATTAGAATTTGAGATGAAGGATATCGGGCCAATGCATTACTTTCTGGGACTTGAGGTTTGGTAGTGACCAAACGAGATCTTCCTCGGACAAGGGAAGTACACTCTTGAGATCCTGAAGAGATTTAGGATGGAGGATAACAGACCGATGGCCACTCCGATGGCGACCAACCTATGGAAGATTGATTCTTCAGATTCAGAGTTGGAAGACCCCAGACAATACCGACAACTGATTGGCTCGTTGATGTATCTAGTCAACACTCGACCAAACATTTACTTTGCCAATAACACCTTGAGCTAGTTGATGGTGGCGTTGAGGGAGGTTCACTCGGTTGCAACAAAGCACATGCTTAGATACTTGCAGGGAACAGTAGGATATGGATTGCAGTACCTTGGTGGAGATGATGTGAGGTTGCAAGGCTACTAAGATTCAGATTGTGCAAGTAGTGATACAAATCAAAAGAGCACCTTAGGGTGCTTCTTTAGCTTAGGGTCAATAGTCATTTCTTGGTTTAGCATGAAGCAGGCCTCAGTAGCATTGAGTTTAGTTGAGGCCGAGTACATGGCGACCAATCTAGCTAGTTGTGAAGCCATTTGGCTTCAAAAGCTACTCACATGTTTGTTTGGTCAGGAGCTTGAGCCGACAATGATCCACTGCGATAACCAGAGTTGCATCAAACTCTTGGAGAATTCAATTTTTTACAACAGATCAAAGCACATTGAGATCATATACCACTTCATCAGAGACAAGGCGCTGAAGGGAGTAGTCAAGCTCCAATATATTCTTAGATGAGTAGTTGGCAGACATTTTCACCAAGCCCTTGGTGAAGGGAAAGTTCATCCTTTTCAGAGTCAAGATTAGAGCGGCGAAGAATACCTTCCTCTCTAAGAGGGAGTGTTAGTGATTGTAGCTCAGACAAGTATTTCTGCAAGGGTGTCTACTTGCAGAAATCATCATTTAATGTGTCCTATGGTTTTTCGAAAGATCAGTTTATTAATTAATTAATAAAGTGAATGTCTTTTATTAAAGTGAATTTTAATTAATAAAGTGCCTAAGTTGGGTCATTTAGTGATTTAATTAAAAGAGAGCCATTGATCTCACGGTTAGATCTTGATCGTTGAGATTAGGGATTTGGCTCAAGTCAAAGTTATAAAAGACAGAGTGGGCAAAGGATAAAGACACAGAGAGCATTTATTCACAAGTCACGTGAGTAAGTGAGAAAATCAGAGTTTTGATTTTCAGTCATTGGCGAGAATATTTCAGTAGGAGGATTCGATAGAGAAGACCAACCATTAATCACAACAGACCATATAGCTTCAGCAGGTTGCATGTGTGAGGCCATACAACTTTAGCAGGCCACATGTGGTCTGTACAGCTAAGCAACAACAAGAGGTAGCATGTCTGAACAGTTCAGCTCCCATGTGTGAGGCCATACATGTCGTCTAGTGGCAGGCCGTACAACAGACTTGCAAAGGTAGCAATTGAGGTGATTTTTGGGTTTTCAGTTTTGTTGTTTTCTGTGTAATTTTCTCAGAGCTATTTTCCCAGTCAGGGAGCTCTTGTATGTTACGACGTTATTTGAATGAAGATCCGATTTAGAAGAGCAGAAAATAATTGTGCACATGTGTGATTGCTTTCCTCGTTTTCTGTTGCATTAAATGTTAAATAATTCCAGTAGTGTAATCTAGATTTGATCTAGTTTATCTAGGCACTAGTTTTAAGAAATTAACAGCAGGAGCAAGGGAAATCCACTCACAAGCATAACCTCACATCGTTTCTCCACAAAGACCCACAACTCTCAACAACTACCTTCACGCTAGTCATGGGAAAGCACAACCTCTCAAAGCATAGATAGGAAATAAAAACTGCATTTATTAGCTGAGCAACTTGCTAGCTTATGTGATAGCCAAACATCCCTTAACAACCTTCTTGTTGGACAAGAGGCCCTATTTTTCCCAACCTATGCATTGGGTCAAAACCTACGCTGCGAGGGAGCGTTGTTGAAAACTCAATTCCCAACACCTAGATACTTTACTACCTTGTGTTTTTCCTTATTGATAAATAAATTAACTGCACGCAAAATAAAATACACCGGCTGGAAATAAAACAACAGAAGCAATAAAATTGGAAAACAAATCTCACACAGGCACATATAAATTTTTCCCTTCAAATCAACTCTTCATTCAAATAACTTCTAAGCTTACAAGGGCTCTCTTACTGGGAAAATGGCCCACTGAGGATAAAATACAAATACAACAAACTCGACAACTCAGGCCTTGAGGAAACCCTCTGCGACAATGTCTTTGGACGACTTTGTACAAATTGTACGTGCCTTGTCTAGCCTGTGATGTGCGTACATACGCGCCAGATCTTGCCGGTGATGCATGTACATACACTCCTTGTTCAACCTGTGCTACACATACATACATGCCCTTTCAGTCTTGCCTGCACGTACGTACGTGCCTTGTACGAGTATGACGCGTACACATGCGCCCACTACCACCTGTATAGTGCGCACAACTTCGTGTTGTGCGCCTTGTTGTTGTATGACCAATCTGTTGGAACTCCAACTTGTTGCTAGACAACCCAGAAATTTGTCCTTAGATTTCTGGCTGCTAGGTTTTCTTCTCCTTGTACCTTTTCATTTTCCTCCTTTGGACTTGATCTCTAGATGAAAATCCTTCACCTATCCGAGATTCCCTTGATTCGCAGTCCTTTGTGACTCAAGCACTTGAGCAAAAGTCCCTCCCACGTATTTGCATAAATTGGCGGTGAAGGTGCTTTCTTGGGTGGTTAACACCTCTTTTGCAGAGAGGTGTTGGAGCACCCATAGTTTCATACACAGTGTAAAGAGAGACAACTTGAATGTAGACCGGGTAGAAAGTTTGCTTTATGTGCATTACAGCTTGAGGTTGTTGTCCCATTATTGTGATGCAGTGGAGAATGATAATTATAAAAGAGATGTGACTTGGGACAACAATCCAGAGGAGACTAATTTGGAGGATGGAGCCATGGTTTTAGAGCGCTTGGAAGCTGAACTTTTAGGTGATCATATTCCTAGAGCAGACATGCCACTCCCGTCCACTAGAAGGTTTCCAGATGCAACAATTTTGCCTTTATCTTCACAACATCTAGTGTTACGTGGGGGCCATTTAGCTGTTGGTCGTGTTCCACGAACACTTCCACCTACTCCTCTTATTCATAGATCACGGGAAAAGAAACTGGAAGTTTCTCCTGGCAAGAGGAAAACTTAGTGCATAGTACTTACTATTGTATACTAGATCTCTTTTTCTTTTTCCTGTTTAGAAGTAGTCTCTAGAACTTAGTACTTTGTCTTTATTATGGCTTATTTTGTAAACAATGAACATTATATGATACTTTACCTTTGAAGTTTGAACTATTGTCTTAATCTTACAACTCTTTGGTAATGAATATGATGCTCTAGAGCCTATTTCATTTTGTGGTTGATCTTGTCTGTTACAATTTGTTGATGACAAATTTTATATGATTGATCTTATATGTGTACTAAATGGTTGATGCTTTAATGATCATCACTAATCTAGTAGTTGAATGATCTTAAATCTATGTTTTCATTTTTTTTGCAATTGATTTGACATTTTGCATGTTTTTTTATATATACACATCAAAATATATTAAAATATGTATTATGTAAAAAACTCTCTCAAAATGCTCTCGCTCCTGGAATTTTTTGAAAATTGTGCCTTTCGCTCCCACTCCAACTCCCCTTTCCTACTCCCTCCT
>ML782916.1:758505-769161 GCA_009831015.1 Picea engelmannii
TCTTCACCAAACCGCTTGCCAGGACGAAGTTCGAGTACTTCCATGAGAGACTTGGCCTGGTGGAGAATGCCTCCCTAGCTGAGAGGGAGTGTTGATGATTGCAGCGTCGTGTGACATTCTTCAGGATACGTTCTCCTCTGTGACTGAGTTGAGTCGACCTTTGAGAGAGCCCAATGTTGGGTATGCCCATGTGATGGGGTGCATCATTCTCCTCTATGTGAGAGTTGAGTCGTCCCCCAGTGTTGGGGGTATCATTCTACTCTGTGTGAGAGTTGAGTCAATGTGGTCTCCTGCCTTTTTACTCCTTTGGACTCAGTTGAGTCAGGCTTGAGATGGTACTCCAGATGATTCTCCTGTGGACTCAGTTGAGATAGAGCTCTGTTGAGTATGACGTCCCTGTGGCTGAGCATAGGTGGACGTGTCCCTAGTTGCTGAGCACTTGTGGACGTGTGGATCCCTTGCTATATTGTCCAAGTGTAAGATTTACTTGTAACCCTAATTATGATGTAAAAGGTACAAGTCGGCCACATCATATGTGAAAGATAATTAGGGTTTATTGTAATAATTAATTATATTTCTGAGTTATTGAGGTCGGCCCTGTTGTGCCAATAGACACACCTATTGTTGTGTCCGGGCTTGTATAAATAAAGGTGATTTCTCCATTGAGAAAACACACTCACACTTGACATTTCAGAATTTCAACAAGTGCATTTAAGGTTGAAGTGCACACCTCTCTTGGGCGCTAGTTTCAAGGTTGTAGAGCACCCTCTTGTGTGCATTAGGGTTTTATGGTCGGGGGATCTTCTCTTGAGAATATAGCAAAGGATTGTTGGGTTTTCTTCCCTTGAGTAGAAGGGTTTCCCAGGATATTTCTTGTGTTCTTGTGCACGGTAATTCTTCTTTTGATCTTGGTTATTGCAACACTTGTATATATATATATATCACGTTTCCTCGTTTCTAAGTTTTTTGGGGGTCACGTTTCCAATGCGTTTCTGTTTTAAAAACGCGTACTTGTTTCCTCCTATCGTGCAAGTTAAATATTTTCACATATGTCTTGGGACACTTCTATCCTTGTCAGATATATTGGTCGTAATTTGAACTTAGACTTCATATTTAGGACTTAGGCCTATTAAAGGCTTAGTGATAAAATGATGTAATTATGGACTATTTAATGTTGTAGTTAAATGGTTAGGTATTCAAGAGTTATGTAACATACTTCTTTTCTCCTACTATGTAATGAGACATTGCATCACCTAATAATATATCAATTCTCTTTTTCCCATTCGTATGTGTATTCGTATCCACACTTGTGTGTGTAAAAATCACATGGTATTAGGGCCACGATGAGAAGAAGCTAAGGAGCCGGGTGAAGGAGTTGAGGGATTGTTGTGATCAAAGAAGGGGTTGAGGGATTGATAGAAGCAAGATATTTTGACTACGAAGATAAGTAATTTGTTTTTAATTTGTGTATTGAGCTTTGATATTGTATTTGAGTGAATTTTTCTAGAAACTCAAAAAAAGGTGAAGCCATGGGAATTAAAGAGGGAGTTGTCGTGGCCAAATTAGAGCCTGCCATTGGGATAGGAGATAACCCGATGCTATATATGGAGAGCTTTACCGTGCCACCCACCACTTGTGTAAGAGATTATCAGTATGGATTTTACAGTGTAAAAGTCACATGAATAGAAAGAGTTGCTATCAGTGGTTGTGGAAAATAGAAGCGTCACCAATTGAAAGAAACTCGTCGTGGGAAATGAAGAGCCTTACTGCCATAAAGGATATATACATATATGTTCGTGAAGGGAGTTGTGAATTCGTGAGAGGAGTCAAGCCACTGTAGGATAAAGTGCAGACTTCCATGGACAATCAGGGATAAAATGTTGGCACCCAAAGTTTTGGGTCCAGTTTTGTGCATGTGCACAAAGAAGTTGTGCGCGCTCATTTCATAATTTTGCGCGCGCCAAAGGAAATGTGCAAGGAATGCCATAGAGTGCGCATCGGACCAGGTTTTGTCAACAACGTGGAAAATATAAAGACTACCAAGTGCGTGTTGGTCCAAGTTTTGTCAGTTGCGCCAGAAACCAAGAAGGTGCTCGCCGGAATCAAGAACAAAATCACCGGGAAATCTCCCGAAATGATTATTGCCCGCAACACATGAAGACATGGGGCGGCCAAAAGATGAGCTGGCCAGGCAGTTAAGATTTCCCTTGATGCAGAGAGTCTATGTAGAGCGTTGGCAGGCACCATAAGCGTGCAATGCAATTGGATCGAACAAGAGAGTGGAGCAGAGCAAAAAGAGACAGTGCTCCCCAACAACGAAAGATATAAAACAGAGATTTAAGCGCAAAACAATAGTTAGCTAGTTAATGTGTGAAATAGTCAATTAGCTATCAGTCTCGAGCTCATTCAGAGCCTGTTGTAATCTTGTGATGTTTTGAATATATGAGCCTGCTGTAATCTTGTGATGTTTTGAATATATTCCTGTGTCTTTGTTCTGTCTGAATACTAAGGCAAGGTGCATGGCACATTATGTTGTATTCCCATTGTTTTACATAGTAATGATATGAAGTTCTATGGCTGTCCTAAGCAACAGTTCAGTGCACTACATATCTCTGTGTGATGGAATGCTCCCAATAATAAAGATATGGCAGTTCTGATATATTTTGTGTCTGTTATGACTGAGCCGAATATGTGTGTGTATTGTTTTAATTCTTAGTCCTAAAAATAGTCTGTCAAACATGAGTTCCATGGATGCCGATCAGAGTAGTGTTTCATATGTTTAATCCTCTATCCCCGACACAAGACCTTATGGTCTCTGTGATCCTCTCTGCATCTCGGGCGAGACCTACCTCGGCCTTGGCCGATGATCGATATGTTGGTGCTTAGGGGTTTTTGTTGGACATGCTTTAGATGAACCCTAGGTCTAAAACTCCTCAGTGTTAAGAAGGTCGGTATGAGCACAAGCATGGACTGAAAACAGCGACACAACACCCAACATAAAGCACCATCAAGGGTGTTAAAAAGTGCTGTTGACTGAATTTTGTTAGAGAAGTTGTCGGTCCTGGTCAGTTGATCCATTAAAATGTGAAGAATCGTCCCAATTTCCATTGTGAGGTGTCATCACTTGGGTGATAAAGAGATTACTTGTGGAAAGAGCTGTGATTGAGATTGATTAGTATCAGGCCATCCAGATAAGAAGACTACTCTGTGGGGACAAAAACTTGGAAAAATTGCAGAGACCGAGCCTGTCCAGCCACATACAGAGAGATTACCCATTGTAAGACATTGTTGCGTGAGAATTGGCAAAGAAGCCATTGCTATGATGAGCAATAGAAGCAGGAGGGTGCAGCCACAAATAAGATGCTGAGAGAATTCCAAGAATTTATAGTCTTGTTTCAGGAGCTGTGTGGATACACAGAAACTAGAAGTAAGTTTATTAATACTCTTACCTGCAAGTATCTACATTTCCGAATTGGTGGAAGAATAATTTTCTTTTAATGCTTTTAGAACCAAGATTTTCGTTGGGGTATAGAATGATCTTGAGAACATAAATATTTTCTGAAACTTGAGTGGCAAGTGGTTGTGTGCTGATATAGAAATAGTTTTATTTTGAGGTTTACACTATATTGCTGTTATTGAAATTGAGACAATGCCAAGGCTGTGTTATCACACAAACCTGCACAAGCAAACTTGTCCGGCAATTGTAGGCAAACCAAGCCTTGTCACAGTTGGAAGGCCTCTCTGTTTGACTAGTACTATTCCAGTCTTAGGGGGTGTCCCTAATTAATGTATGCTGTTATCAAACTAAGATTTTTACATGTATTCCAAGACGATTTGCACACTAAAAACTCACTCTCAGGCTGTCCATAAACAGTCAAGAGCGAGGGTGAATTCAAATAATTATTTTTGAGTGGTTGAGATCACATTCCAGAGACTTGTACAACAACGGAAATAAATGAATTTTGCATGAAAGGAAGTGTGCTTTAAGTGAAAAAAAAATCAAAGTAAATATGCAGAGACCACAATACACTGCAAGAACAATAAGACCAATGCAGCCAAGAGATTCAGAGAGCTAAAACGAAGCATAACTATATCAGATCACTTATTACCCAAGAGATTGTTTGCATCACAGTGAGTGATAGGTGACAGGCTGCCATTGAATTCCTTTCCTGCAGTGGAGGTGGTGGTCGGGGTCTGGTGAATGGAAGAGTGAGGAGAATTCCGCTACTACAATACTGTCTTGAGATCAAGAATTATCCAACCTCTAAACTGTTTTGCCCGTCTGCTTATATAAGAAACCCCTCCTTAGTACTTACCAGGTCGACTTTCTGCTAAGGAGGAAAAAACAATAAAACATAAAGGTCACAGAAGGCCCTGCATTCAGGTCGCCTAAGGTAAAACTGATGGTTAGATTAGGAAATAGGACATGCCACAGCTGACATGAGTCTGCATGGCTGCTGCCTTGGTCAAAGTGCTGTTTGGATGGATCTTTTATTGGCAGGAAAGCTCCTAAAATCCCTCATTTCATTGCTGGATTTTGATCTCCCTGACTTACTAACCTTGAACACTGCTGGATAAAGGGTCGAACTGCTGTTCCAAATTGTGGTTGCTGTTGTTTCTGTATGTTCACACAAGAGACAGCCACTAGTTACTTTCCTGTAACTGCTGTTTCATTCTCTTTCCCGATTAAACTTGAAGTTTGCTGTTTATTAACCTCTTCCAACGCTGAATGAGCAACCTACTGCTAGAACACCTGCTATCTACTAGCTGTAACACTATGATAAGTCACTGTAGACCTTCCTGTAGCTGCTGTTTCTATTGTGCACTGCTAGTCTTCAACATGAAGTTGCAGTTTTACTATTTGATCCTCTGATTAATGTGATTTCCCACCAGTGATTTAAATTCTTTGAATTTCTCAAAGGCTTCATCTCTGGATGGAATAATATATATCCAAAGGAAGCGGGAGAAATCATCAATGAAGGTGAGGAGATATGTAGCCCCACCAAATGAAGAACTGGTCATAGTCTCACATATACCACTATGAACTAGTGCAAGAGATTGGGAGGCTTGCCCCACTAATCCTTAGGAAAGGACTGATGATGTTGTTCTCCTAACAACATCCTTCATAGACACCATTGGGTGGTTTAATCTGTGGAAGGTCATTTCCCATCCTTAGATGGCTCATATGATGCAAGGTCCCAAATTTGGTATGACCCAACCATTGATATCATTGTTTGCTGGTGTTGTTGGCATTGGCAACTAGCATAGTGAATCCACTTGTTTTGAAGGAGATGAAGGTTTCCCCAACTTATACAGATGATTGAATTCATCACACTAGCTGGAAGAAACCACTTTAAAACCATCATTCATGTCCTTGATAACCCATCGATCTGGCCATGTCTCCACCTTTTTGTTGGTGTGGATGATACAGTATATATAAAGTAGATTTGGTCCTATCCTGGGAGCATGAAGGGCTTCTCCAAACTTGGCATTGCCGATAATGACATTGCCAAATTCTGAACTCAGTAGGGGTGAGTCATCACCAATAACAACTTCCTCTCCTTTGTATGTTTGTTGATAGTTGGAGAGTAAGTGCTTGTTGTCACATGCCTAATGGCTCCAAAGCTGGAAACCCATTCTTGTGAAGAGGTGGAGGACCAATATGCACTGTGAGGGTCCATTAAGCTCTGCTGCCTTTATGGATTTGGAGATTGAATCATGATACTGATGCTACCCTGAAAAAACAGAGAATTTTTTTGCTGAAAGAAGGGAAGGGTTCTGCCCTAGAAGAACGCCATATTGCACAAATACTTCCCTTATACTTGAAAAAGAAAAGAATGCCAAAAATAGGAGGGCGCTTGAGGAGAAGAGGGATGAAAATCCTAAGATCAGATTGCGATCCTGAAAACAGCACTGAAAAACCCTAGCCATCAGCCCTGAAACAGATTTAGAACAGGGCTGGATAGAGCAGGAAGAGTTCACATTAGTTTTGATACCAAGTTGAGATACTATGTATTGCCAAACAGTCCCATTGACCTACTTTTGGTCATTTGTTGGACATTAATAAACTTATCTTATCTTATCTTATCTACAGCATGGTCTCATGTTTACCTGTTTGGGTTCACCCATTACTAGTGTTATGATTTTGATCCATCTTTCTTTCTTGTCTTCGGAGATGGTTCAGGCACTCTTTCAATGCTATTAATGCTTATACTTTAGAGTCCATTTGACCTACTTTGGTCACTCATGGACATTAATATAATTTCATTTCATTTCAAGATTCAAGTGATATTTGTATCCTGCATGTATGAGTGTTTTGTTTTGTTTGCTGGTATTTAATTCAATAATCCTATTTTCCTACTTTGCCTAACAGTAATTTGTGGGTTTTGTTATTTTAAGGTGTGACCTTTTCAACACGACACTTGACCATTATGTGAAGAATCTGTAAAATTGTTCTGGAAGGTAAAGTCTATTCATCATTTTTCAGCAGTTTGCCATTATACTAAATATTTGAAGTGTTTTGGAATGCGATATCTTCATATTCAACACCTTGAATGTTTATTTTCTTTAGAATGTGTCTTCCTTTTGTGGTCAAATGAGGTACTGTACTTATCTTTATTTTTAGTCATTATCTGCAATAGACAGGGAGTTATCTTGAGTGCAGTGTATCTTTGTAAGGGATAGCTGCTGACAAATGTGAGGTACCCAAAGGGACAGCTGTAAGTTACTTTAAGCAGTATTTCCCCCCCACAAAAATGTGAGGTGTATGTCATCACCTTGTTGAAGTGGTGGATCAGATGTCTTGTTTGTCTTACAAAAGACCATGGTTCCAAGTATAAAAGGACTTTCAACTTGTAATATTTGCACCAGGGATTCTCTTGATGGAATATGACAAAGAGAAATTATGGGATGTTAAAAATCAGTGACAAGCTTGGGATATTTAAAAATGGTGATGCTAATGTTTGTAAGGGGAACATTTCTTAAACATGCACCCCTTTTCCTGTCTAGATAATAGAATTGGAACATATGCATAAAAGAGGGAGAAATGTTCTTTAATCAAAAAGATGGAGCCTCAAACAATAGAAAATGTTTTCATCGCTCTACGAAATAGCAACATCATGAAACATGCAATGGCATATCTTAAATGCAACTCTACACACTGTCATCGCATCATATGTGTCTGCGCATGGGCAACAAGAGATGTTCAATCAGATTAAAAATGTGCACAGAGCTTTATATTGTTACTATTATGGGCCAGTGTAATAGAGTAGTGCTTGTATTTCTGACAACATAAGGGTAATGCTTCCAACAACCAAATGTTTGGTGATTAGCTTTCCAAACCAATGGTTAAAGGCCTTTTGAAGGTTTATCTTGTCTATAAATTTCAGGCATAGGTTTATTTGTGCTAGAATCATAATAATTAATATGTACAATCCACCAACCTTTTTCATTCCTCCATTCTACAGGATTGCATACATAGTTACAAGAAAAACACACAAATTTTAAGAGTCATACCTATTTGTTATGGGATTCCTCCAAATGCAATCAGTAGTAACAATGTGGAGTTGCTCCCATTGATACAAAAATGCAAGAGCAGTGATGCAGATCCTGTAATGCCTCTGTATAAGGTAACATTGGAATGATAGAGTTTAAGGGTAACATCTCTTGTGCATGATAGGTAAACCATCTTATGAGAGAATAGATTTCGAGCTAGTCATGTGTATTTTTGTATAAGAACATATATTTCCCAAAGGTTGTTTCTGTGGAAGATTCCACTCATTCCACTCAGCTAGAAACTTGCCCCACTAACACATGATCAGCTAATGCAGTAGCTTCAGATCCAATTACACATGCCTTTACTTCACAATGGTCAGGGCTTATGGCATTTTTCAATAATCACTTGGCTATTTGCAGGATTTTTATCTAACAAACAAAAATGCACACAACATATATTGAGCTAGCTTATCATCAAGCAGTGTTTTAGTTTTACTTCAGAAAACCGTTGGTACCATAACCAGGTTCTCGCAGTTGCCTATATTGCCCTTCATGCCATTCCATTATCTATCTTCATTTAGAGTCATCTAGGGTTTTAGAGTTATGACATCCAATTGGGATTTAATGTCCTAAAGCTCAAAAAAATGCAGCTATCAGCCATACATAATTGAAATATGTGTTCAACCAAGGCTGTTGGGAGCGGGGAGCGGGAACGTCGATTTAAAAAATTTCCGGGAGCGGGAGCGGGAGCGTTTTTTATATAATACATAAAAAACATATATTTTGATGCATATATATATAAAGCATGTATAAAGCATGTAGAATGTCGAATCAATTGCAAAAAACATGAAAACATAGATATAAGATCATTTAACTAATTGATTAGTGATGATCATTAAAGCATCAACCATTTAGTACACATATAACATCAATCATAAACATTTGTCATCAATAGATTGTAAAAAACAACATCAATCACTAAATGAAATAGTCTAGTCTCTAGACTCTAGAGCATCAATGATCATATTCATTACCAAAGAGTTGTAAGATTCAGAATTTCAGTCAATAGTTCAAACTTCAAAACTTCAAAATTCAAATTTCAAAGTTCAAACTTCAAAGGTAAATTGTCATATAATGTTCTTAAGTTCATAAGTTTATAACTTCATTGTTTTCAGGATAAGCCATATTACATAATAAAGAGTCAAAACAAAGTACTAAGTTCTAGAATCTAGAGATTACTTCTAATCAGGAAACAAAAAAAGAGATCTAGATTCTAGTATATAGTAGCTACTAGCAAGTACTAAGTACTATGCTCTAACATTTCCTCTTGCCACGAGAAATTTCTAGTTTCTTCTCCTGTGATCTTTGAAGAAGAGTAGGAGTAGGTGGAAGTGATTGTGGAACACGACCGCTGAATGGCCCCCGCGTGACAATGGACCTTGTGAAGATAAAGGTAAAATTGATGAATCTGGAACCCTGCTAGTGGATGGGGGTGGCATGTCTCATCTAGGAATATGATCACCATCATGATCACTCAAAATTTCCTCTTCCAAGCACTCTAAAACAATGGTTCCATCCTCCAAATTAGTCTCCTCTGGATTGTTATCCCAAGTCATATCTCTTTTACAAAAAGCATTCCCCCCTGCATCACAGTAATGTGACAACAACCTCAAGTTGTAATGCACATAAACCAAGCTTTCTGCTCGGTCTGCATTCAAGTTGTTTCTCTTTACACTGTGGATGAAGCTATAGGTGCTCCAACACCTCTCTGTAGAAGAGGTGTCAACGACCCGAGAGAGCACCTTCACCGCCAAATTATGCAAAGTTTTGGCAGAGGAGCCATACATGTTCCACCATTCAATAGAACCCAACCTGTCTCAATCTTTGGTTGCATGCAAGTTACCAAAGATTCCATGCTCACTTAAGTATGTGCTCAATTCGCTTTGTACTTGAGCATACTCCTCTTCATCAGGTACCAACTTGTCCAATGCAAGCATATATCCATTTTGCACCTTTGGATCTGTGAGTGGTTTTCTCCTTTCCCCACCATCGGGTGCTGGTTGGGCCAACCAAGATGAAGAATAATATTTTGGGGTAAGGACATATGCCAAGGCATGGAGTGGAACATTCAAATTATCCCACTTTTTGACCACAAGTTTATGGATATGATCATACAAGATCGCATCCCTCGACTGAACAATGTCTTTGATTTGGCCTAGCATGTTGTCCATCTATTCATACACCTCTCCAATCACCAACTGATCTGTATCTGCAAACCGAATCATATTGTCTGCAAACCGAATCATATTGTGAATGGGTTTGGTGAACTGCAGAATATACCGAACCTGTTGCCAAAAATGGCCATCAAGAACTGTGTCCTCCACCTCCTGAAAGTCACTTCTCTCAGATGCAGATGTAGCCCTGTCTTTTAGATCCTACCATGAATCACTCGAGACCATACTAGCCAATGCCTCTCTTACCTTCAACTGGCGCCTGAAGGTGAGATAATAGCTAGCAAATCCGGCCTTTGCAATCTTTAGTAACTCCAACTTGGAGTGACTGCAAAAAATGTAGTGGGCCATGCTATGATTGGTAATAAATCTTATCATCTTCTTCCCTCTCTTGTACAAAGCACCAATCCATCTATAATCATGGTCCTTCATTTTAATGATATCATGCATCAAAAGGTTCATTGTGTGAACCAAACACCCCAACCAAAATATATCGGGGTACCTATCTTCAATGATTGCTCATGTTGCCTTGCAATTAGCAGCATTATCAGTGATGACTTGAATGACATTGTAGGGCCCAATCTCTTGAATGGTTTTAAGCAAGGCATCTGCAGTATTAATACCTGTTTTGTAGCGATTTGAGTAGTCATGGGTTGAAAGGAAGACCTCACCACTAGCAGACACCAAAAATATTTATCAATGGCTTGCCTTTCACATTTGTCCAACCATCAGATACAATTGATACCCCATGTAGTTTCTAATCATTTGTAAATTTTCCTAGAACACCTTGGATTTTGGCTCTTTCCTTGTCAAGTCCCAAGGTTCTAGCTTTGTCATACTCGGGGCTCCTATTGTTAGAATATAGAAGATGGTGTGCTCGTTTTACCATTGACGATACCCTCGTCACCCAACCATAGGCCGAAGCCACCCT
>ML782916.1:783382-795019 GCA_009831015.1 Picea engelmannii
TTGTCAGTCAACTATCATTAGAATGTATTTCTCAAGTTTCCACATTAGTTTTCCTTGATATCAATTCTTGCGTAATTCATATACTCATTCTAATGTTAGTTTAAAATATCTAAATCATATTTCAAACATGCAAAGTGTTTTTATTGATTCATGTTATGGAAGGGGTATTTTGCATGTATACATATGGTAAGAGAGGAGAGTGTCATATAAGCTATTCCAAGACATTGCAAGATAGGGGTATTCCATTGTAGTTTCACCCACACAACGAAAAATGATGTTCCACATAAGAGGGGAAGGTTGAGTTTGCAATCAGATTCACCTTGCAACCAATCAACCATTAACATAATGATCATGACAATGACTTTTCAATGTATTATTTGACATACGTTAGTTCACACAAGGTGTTCTCACATTTTCCCATGGGTATGCACATTGTTTCTTATTCATACTATTGACCGATACTAGTGGGGTGATTTCAATGCCTAAATCAAACAAAACTATCAAGGAGCATATTCCAATATTAATTCATTTCCTGTAAGACATCACTTCACTTTTAATACTAATTGAGTTGAGGATTTTTTTAACATTTTAATTAATCAATATTTGCAATAAAAAAATTCAATACATTTAATAAAAACCACAACTTCATTTTAATACATTCAATAAAAACCACACCTCAACTTCACTTTTAATACTATTGGAGTTCAAGACTTTTTTACATTTTAGCTAATCATTACATTCAATAAAAATGAAGATCCTAAATGCTATCCTACTCTAGTTTTAAATAAAAAACTTTTACCAATGCACCACTGTGTTATTGTTTTCAAATTTGTTAAAATATTAGCTTATTGCAATAGCATCTCATTGAAAGACATAATAAAGAATAACAAGATTAAGAATTGGCAAATACTCAAAGCCTAATTCATTATTCTAACATATTATTCACATGATATTACAATATATAGTATATTCCTCTAATAACCACCTTTAATAGTCCACACAACTAAACATATTTACGTAGGACAATGAATATATCCTAAGATAAACATAAGGTGGTTTAGGACTTCATGATTAGAAGCAAAACTGCCAACAATCTCCTGCTTAATCATAAGTCCAGACAAGTGTACTAGCAAGGAGACTAGTGCAAAGGTTGATAACATATATAAGTCTTCAATTTAATACTCATGGTTTGAAACTTCACGAGTCTCGATAAAGATCCACTTGTAAATTCATCAAAAGCGGATGCCAAAAACGAAATCTGAAAAACTCAATGTGCAACAAATGAGTTATATAACCTATAAGTGTTCACTAATGTGAACAAAATCAATGAGGGCAAGCCCTGATGAGAAGTGAATTGGCTACAAATGTAACACATCCCAAATCCTAAAAATGCATGACAATCCAATGTGCCAAGAGAAAATGCAAAGGAATCATTTGTCTACTAGATTTGAAGACCATCTCTGTGAAGTTTGAAGAATATCAAGTAAACTAATGTGTTAACAAAATTTTTATCAAGTTACCATATTTGAAAAGGGTAACCATATTGTCTTTGAGAGGAGTCTAAAGACTTAATATTTAACTCAAAAGATTACATCAAGTGGGGCCATGTCATGCCTTAAAATCATAAAATCCTGAACCAAAACATTCATAGCAATATGCTATATGAATCTCACCAAATAAATATGTTTATATTTGTGTATGAATATGATGATAAGACTGCTTCAATAGCATGGCTTCCAAAGTCTAATGCCAAGTACCTAACTATTCAAAATTTACTTGTTTCCAATGACTCTTTGTTTGCTTCCAATACCTTTCTAAAATGTGATTTATCTTCTCATAGAAACCACGTGGGTGAAGTTCAAAACATTACAACTCCTTATGGCCAACTCATTCACATTGTTTAGGTACTTCATCCAATTTAGCAACATCATCGTCATCATCAACATCATCATCATCTACACCATCATCATTTTCATCTATATCATCATCCTTATTCTCTTGTTCCTCATCATGATCCTCAAGTTCAAGTACTTCATCCAATTAATTAGCATCAACAATATGCCTTTGCAAATCATCCTCAAGAAAGCCAACACTCAAACTTCATAGGTTTGGACTAATCAAGACTATGAAATAAGTCAAATTATTTCCTGTCATCTCCTAAACCCAAGTTATTTCTATTAGAGTTTAAGCTATTATTAGGTTTCTTTTCAATTTACTAGATAACCATAGCATAGATAGGATCACTGAGAAATACACAATCACAAGAGACACATCATTTATCTTGGGAAACCCTCATGGGGAAGAAAACCCAGCAAAAACTTCCTTAATATAGATAGCTAATACAATGCCAAGAGAATAAACCAAACAAGACAAAAAGTCCTCTCCCAAGTAGTGCGCCTCTCTCTCTTCTTCTTCAACTGCAGCTCCAAACTTGCGCTCTGATGAACAAGTGAGTGAGTGAACAAATGAGGCACTGACCTCTCTTATTTATACAATCTGGTAGGTGCTGAACTAAGGTGTCTTTTCACTAGCAGGGCCGACTTCTCATTCTAGGTGGTTATAACCACTTAATATATTTTGGGGGCTGACTTCTCATTCTGGGTGGTTATAACCATTTAATATATTTTGGGAGCCGACTTCTCGTTTAGCTTATTACAATTAGGGTTTGACCAATCCGCAAAAGGGGATTTGGTCATTTACAATACTCGACATGATCAATCCAAAAAAGGGGATTGATCTAATGAATAATACATCAATAATAATTAGAATACTCTTTGCAGTTACAATATTTCAACACTCCCCCTTAACAAGAAGGGTATTCTACAACAACATCAGGCGAGAGAGAGGGCAGCATCATCAACAACATCTTGGAACACTGACTACCATATCTATAAAGCATCGGAAGTTTTTCTCATCATCATCATTCAGGGCATGGAGCTTGAGTAGCATCATCATCCTCATCAGCATGAGGCTAAAGTAACGTCGTCATCTTCTTTAGCATGAGGCTAAAGTAATATCATCATCTTCAACATTAAAGTTGAAATAACATCATCATCATCATCTTCAGCAAGAAGCTGAAGTGGCATAATCACCATCATCTTTAGCAAGAAGCTAAAGTGGCATAATCACCATCATCTTCAGCAAGAAGCTGAAGTGGCATCAACGTGGATTAGTATAACACTAATACATCATCATCATCAATAACAACAACACAACACAGAGGCTGGAGCATCATGAACATCAACATTAGGCTGAGAGTCTTCAACACGACGCTGGCATCACAACACGAACCTGGCAACACATCATCACACCACGAGGCTAACAACACATCATCACAACACGAGGCTGGCACATCATCACAACACGAGACTGACACATCATCACAACAATTAAGCTGGCACATCATCACAACAATTAAGTTGGCACGTCAACACAACAATTACGCTGACACATCAACACATCAATTAAGTTGGCATCACAACACAAGGCTGGAAACACATCATCATCACTACTCCCCCTTTCGAGGGAGGTCCTTTAGGACTACACTAAGCTTATCTCGAAAGTGCTCAAAGTTTACACGAGATAGAGGATTGGTCAACACATCTGCAATCATGTTCAATTGTGCCACATATTGGAGTTTTATAGCTCCTCTCTGCATCATATCACGAGTGAAGTGATATCCGATCTCTATGTGCTTCGACTCATCATGGAACACATGGTTCTCCATCATCTTTATACAACTTGGTTATCACATAGAATCATAGTGGCTTCCATCTCCAGATCAAGTAGATCTGTCAACAACATCTGAAGCCATATGGCTTCACAAATGGCGGAACATGCAACAATGTATTATGCTTTTGCCGTGTTGAGAGCCATACTTGATTGCTTCCTACTTTGCCATGAAGTCATGGCTGACCTTAGATTGAAACAACATCCTGAAGTGCTCTTTCTATTAGAAGCACTTCCATCTCAATATGAATCGGTGTAACCACTCAGTCTGAAGTCATGATCTCTAGTATAATAGAGACTAAAATCCAACGTACCCTTAAGGTATCTCATCATATGTTTTGCAACAACAATGTGATCACCTCTAGGTTCTACCAGATACTGACTCAAGGCAAACCATATATCTAGCCTGGTATTCGTTAGATACATCACTGAACCAATAATATGTCTGTACATAATAGCATCAACCAATTCTGACGAGGTATCTACCAGGAGGTTTAACTTCGTGTCTATGGGTGTGCACATGGATTTATATTTCAACATGTCAAACCTCTTCATTTTAACTGCATACTTCCCTTGGTTAAGGAAGATTTTCTCCGTGCTCTGCTAAACTTCAAGACCTAAGAGATAATGCATTTAGGTCTTCCATCAAACTATGTGGTGAGCTTCTTCTACAATATGTGATGAGATTTTCTTCATCTTGCCAAGGATACATCATCTACATATAGTAGTAACATCACTGGCTCATCATTCATAACCTTGAGATAAAGGTTAGAATCAACTTTACTCTTGGTAAATCCCAAGCTCTTCAAGAAACTGTAAATTTTGCCATATCAAGCTCTAGGAGCTTGCTTCAATACGTACAGATCCTTCTTCAAATGGCAGACAAGAGTCTTTCTATCTTCAATATTCAAAACAATTTTTCTCATTACATTGTACCAATCTGGTACACTTGCTCAGCTGCAACTCAATTTGCACAATCATGTGCTAGCTCTATGTGTTTTTTGCAAAGCACTTGTATGTCTCATTGTCTGGGAGTATGTCCTCTACTCTCTTTGCAACTGTTCCTTCTAGAACTGGGACTCTGCACCTGCACCTGCTTTAAGGCTGAGAATGGTTGCTCCATTCTCATTGTGACTACTGAAATAAGGGAGTAACTACTCTACTTCATCATGGGAGCAACTTCATCTGAAACTGAGAGTGGCTCAATAGATGATATTGAAGGTAGCTCTTCTTCTTTCATGGAGGTAACTCTATCTTTTATTGTGGGCATGTCTCCATGACCCAACTAATGTAATGCACCAACTGCCACTCAAATTTAAATATGGGGATTGCTCCCCCTGCATCTCATACTATATATGAATCATGGTTGTTCTGGCTGTCTTCATAAATATTGGAACTATTTCTTCAATTACTAGAGTAAGTGTCTCGTCATAGTCTTCTCCCTCTTGTTGGGAGAATCCTCTAGATACACATCAGGCTTTGTACATCTGCAACATGCTTGATCTGTATAGATCAATCTTGGAAGTCAATACTGACTTATCTTCTAGTCTCACGAAAGAATCCATATCCTAGTCTTTTTGACTGGCTTCTTTCTCTATTATTGAAACAAGGGAATCTTCCCAGGAGATTTCATATCTCCTAAAAGTTTATGAAGCTACGATCTAGTTTTCTCACGACATCTGTCTCCCAGTCCTGGAAGTTGTCTCTTCATCTGATCCTTTCTGAGATCAGGCTTACTCTCGATTTCTTCTGAGTCTACAAGGACTTCATCATCTCTTACATGGTATACTTGGTGTTGAATACCAAGTATAAATATGAAACAAAAAGTCAGGCTTCAAACGAGTTATACTTCTTGTCAAGGTGGCTTCATTAACCTTTGAACAATTCTGCTGAGAGTTCTTGTTCTAATGTTCGGTCATCTTTGGAGCCTTCTGCTCCTTTTAATCAATCTTCATATGAGATACTCTGAATCTCCAAAATATAACTTCTCCTTCATCTTCTTTGGTACATGAGTGTATATGGTCATGTACATCGTTTGCTTCATGTCTCATCTAATATGTTGGCTTATGCAACCTTCACTATAGCTTTCTTAGGGTTATCACATGTGACCTGAAACAAGGTCACCAAAACAACAAGCAAGAATAATACTCTTTTGATAATAGTAGATAAATCAATAGCATGAATAATCATTAGAGTAGCTCCTTTAGAGCTATCACTTGTGGCATGTATGAAGCAAAGATCAAAAGTAAAAAATACAATACGAAATGAGGCCAACACTCTTATAATGTTGTGATCAAACATTCCTCCATGGCAACCTGGAACTAACACAAGAGGTTTCTCCTAGAGGAGATGTTAGTTGTATCAGGGAAATAATTACATTAAGCATTTATCTCAATATGCTCACATGCTACCAAGTATAATACTTTTCAAGGACTACTATCTCAACTATAGTGTTTTACTTGTAAAGGGATAGTCATCAACTTGTCAAGTGAAACTTTGAATCTTATCAACTTAATTAATCAAACCTTGAACCTGGAGCCTCGTCCTCAAGAATGAGTGTGCATTTCTTTTCTTCCAAGTATCCTTCACTCAAGATGACATGTGCTTTCTTTGACATGTCCTCTATACTAAGACAATATGTTATCTTGACAGAAAGTTGGGTTAGAGAATAAATTCTATGATCTCAACTTTAATCCATCTAATACCTTGACTTTAACTTTGACCAAAGGTTAGTATGATGGTCATTTCTTCAACATACAACCTAGATCAAAATAATGTCATAACAAATAGATGCATATCAGAGTAATGAAACCTGGGTTGCATTATTCCTTTGAATGTGTTGGATCTTGAGATCCTTTTGGATCTATGGCAAGAGATCCCTTCTCCTGCAAATACCTTTTAAAAACTTCAAGGGTGACTGCAACTGGTACTACGACTAATACTTCAACCAATACTGCAATTGCAATTGATTTTGAGACTGCAACTTAGGGTTTTATGAAGAAACCCTATTTTTTCAAGCTTCAAATTTTGAAATTCTGATCCAAGGGATATATGCGTTGAGCCGAGGTGAGTAAGATGGTGCAGTCAGATTTCTGAAAATCCAAATTTTACCCCCTCAAACTTGACCAACAGATTTTTGGACTGGTGCTTCTGGTTTTCTGATACTTCTTGTACTTCTGGTTTTCTAGTACCGGTCAAAACTAGGGTTTCACTTTCCGGGAGATCTACCCACTAAAAAGGTGCGCTGAAGGTGCCAAAGAATTCCTTGGGTTAGGGCACACTTTTCTAGATGGTTTTGAGGCTGAAAATCTTCTTCAATAAAAAGCCCTAATTTTCATGTACGACAACAATGACATTTTTCTTCTTCTTGTGAAAGATGCTCTCTTCATCTTAGCTCTAATAACATGTTAGAGTTTAAGTTATTATTAGGTTTCTTTTCAATTTACTAGATAACCATATCATAGATAGGATCACCGAGAAATACACAATCACAAGAGACACATCATTTATTCTGGGAAACCCTCAAGGGGGAGAAAACCCAACAAAAACTTCCTTAATATAGATAGCCAGTACAATGCCAAGAGAATAAACCAAACAAGACAGAAAGTCCTCTCTCAAGTAGTGCACCTCTCTCTCTCTCTCTTCTTCTCCAACTGCAGCTCCAAACTTGCGCTCTGATGAACAAGTGAGTGAGTGAACAAATGAGGCGTTGACCTCTCTTATTTATACAATCTAGCAGGTGTTGAACTGAGGTGTCTTTTCACTGGCAGGGCCGACTTCTCATTCTGGGTGGTTATAACCACTTAATATATTCTGGGGGCCGACTTCTCATTTAGCTTATTACATTTAGGGTTTGACCAATCCACAAAAGGGGATTTGGTCATTTATAATACCCGACATGTTCAATCCACAAAAGGGGATTGATCTACTGAAAAATACACCAATAATAATTAGAATACTCTTTGCAGTTACAATATTTCAACAATTCCACCTGAATTGCAACTCCTCCCATGCTTTGATAATTTTACCTTTATTCTCAAACTTGTCCTTATCCTCTTTATTGTCTTCACCTAATTCATCCTTTGTCTCCTTAATGTCTTCTTTAAATTTCTTTGTTTGATTTATTTTTGTATGATGATAGATGTTGTTTTGGTCACTTTCAACGAAAATTAATCCAAATAATGGACTATATTGAAGAATTATGGGTTCAAAATGTTGATGTCAAAGAAGTCACAATGCATCATTTAGCATCTCGTTATGAGTTTTGAGAATATCAACCTTTTTATGCATAACTTGCAAACAAGTGGTCACCATTATTGAGTGAAGGTTTCTTGATTTGAATAGTTGTTCCTTGTGCATTGTTGATTAAGTTGTATAGAAGTTTGAACAAGTCTTCGATTCCTGCTATCTTGATAAGATCGTCTTAATGCCAAAAACAATGTGCCATAAAAAAAAAATTCCAAGTGTCACAACTAAATCCTCCAAGTGTTGCAAAACAAGAAACAAAATTTTGCAATCAAAGACCAAAGTGTCACAACACCAAGCAATGACCAATCAAGGATATCATACAAAAAGTTTCATCATCACACACACTTGATCTCCCTATTCAATTTTAGGTTAGATCAATTGATGTCGAATACATTTTTAAGTGTGATAAACATGCAAAATTGTTGGACCTTCAAGGACTTCTTACAACCCCGCCCTTAAAGTAAGACTTCATAGACTCAATGAGAGACTCAAATCTTTGAATTGCAATCAAAGAATTGATGCACAGGACATCCAAAGACTTTACAAAATAAATATATTTCAAAGTTGTGAGCAAATGTGTCTTCAAGTGCAAATGGTTTCTTTCCTTTTTAAGGTCATGTGCTTGCCTTCTTTAATACTATAGTGCCATCTTTATAGGAGAGTGATTGATTTGTTATATAATAGTTGTGTTTTTTTCCATAAAAGAGCAATGCAAAAAAAATACCACCATGCATCAATAATCATGAGGTCCCACACACAGAGATCCTAGGATCCCCTTATTCAATTTCAAGCAGGTCTAGGACACAAAACCAAACAATCAATTTTACATTGAGCCACTATCAAGAGCATACAATGTCCATTTATAACTCCTTACCATTGTACTCCCCTTGTGACTTCAAAACACCTTATAACTCCTTAGTTAATTTTCAAAACACCATATACCTTCGAGCTCAATTGCAATTTTTTCAAAGTGCAAGCTCCATTGTGCCAATTTCAAGTGGGGGAGTGTACAAATGCTTCAAAAAAATTATTGACCCCCTATTTCAAGTTTCAGATAGATTTGTATAATATGTTGGCCTCCTTATAATTTTGAAAAAAATATGTTTCCTTAATACAAAAATGTGTTACCTCGTTACAATTTCCATGGCACCTTTTGTAAAAATAAAAAATCTCTCCTTTAAGTAGTGACAATGCACCTTTTCCCTTTTTACAACTATTTATATAATTACCACATTATTTGTTTGGTGTCATTGGATTTACTTCTCTATTACCCTCCTTTTCAATCGTCGTCATTGATTTGAATTATTGTGCCATGATTGGGAAATGATAGTTGTGTTGATTGGATGTAGGCCTTGGATGAATGACTGTCTATTCATATATGGTTTCAAGACATGTTTTTTTTGCTTGTAATGGCAAGACCGATGCCAACTATGAATATAGTTGCACTCTAACTTTGTTATGACCACAAAATATCATATTCTATTGTTTAAATGTCAAACATAGCTCTCTAACTTTGTTAAGCCTAGCCTACTGAATAACACACCCTATATACTCCTTCCGTTTTAAAGTACTCACACTCAAATTAATCATACATCTACAATTCAATATCCATTCAAGACATAAACATGAATAATGTCACTCTTGGCCATTATTTCTCATCTTAACCAAGACCAAATAAATTTTCAAGACATTTTTATATTGATATGTGGATGGTTGTTGGCGAATGCCAAAACACACATGCATTAGAGAAATTTTGAGGAGAAAAATGGGCCTTATAACAAAAAAATTTCTATCAACATCAACTTTAAAAGAACCGACAAGATTCAAGATGACGATGTCAACCATAAGGGTAAATAGTTTTGGAGGGAAAGAAAAAATACTACTTTTTAACACATTTTCGTCTTATCTCTTGATAGGTTTATTCAAATTTCAAGTGTAGACACTAGTTGGATGTGGAATTAAATTTTGTATCTAATGGAATCCAAAAATTACCCACACTAACATACTTTTAATATACATACAGTGAGATAAAATGGAAATACATGAAAAATATTTTTCTTTTCAAGAAACACATTTTTTTCATGTATTTCCAATTTATCTCACCATAGGCCTATTAAAAGTATTTAGTGTGGGTACTCATTGGATGACAAATTTAATTCCACATCCAACGATTGTCTACACTTCAAATTTGAGTGAACGTATAAGGAGATAAGTCTAAAATACGATTAAAAAATAGCTTTATTTCTTCCCTTTAAAAATTCATAACTCTTATTTCATTATTTTCACTATTATTTTATTTTATTTTCTTAAGAGATCCATTTTAGACCTCAATAATTCTCTAATGTTTGGGGAGAGTTATTTGCATGCAAACGGGTTTGGTAGGTTTGAATGGATTACAACCAAGTAATCACCAGTATTGAGCATGGAGAGTGTAATGTAGAGAGGTGCTATTGATATGGGTTAAACATGCGCAATAATTTGTCGATTGTTAAGTGAACAACAAGGCAATTGTACAATGGATATCATACACTCATTTCCTTGATTCTACAAGTTATGATGGTGTACGCTTGATTGCCTAATATTAATATGGATGGGAAATTAAGGAATTAACAAAAGAAACCAATGGATTAATAAGTTGGAGATCATTGTATATGCATATATATTCTAACATCGAGATTTCTAAGGGAAGCACCTTAATCATAAGCATTGAACAAAGGGAATTTAGAAATACTAAGCCAGTGATTCCAGTTAGGTAGTAATAGCATTGTAGTAGGATCAAATGTGCATTAAATTCATGGTGTTGGGATTAACTACCACTAGAATGAAACAAGCACATATAAAACCACAATCACACAACAATTAAACACATTAGACACATAGACTACTCGAGAGATAACTTGAAGGAAACTCTAATGTCGAATGGCTATGCTTAGTGTTTATTTCTCAACGATTGGACAATTACATTAGTGGTTGGCTCTTTGGAACATTACATATTACATTTACATGAATTTAGTCAACAATCTCATTCTTCTCTGCCAAAGAACCCGTTCTCCATCACTTTGTAAGAGTTTATATGTAGTGTTGGCTTGTTGGGAGCATTTTGAAGGCTAGGCATCCTCTTCTTTCTAGTGCCCCAATTGTAATTCTCTTCCTCTCCCTTTGTTTTTTTCTAGCAACATCCCATGGGATTCACGATTCCTTCCATTTGTGTCTTTGTTTATTAAATTTTAATTATTTTGCACTTTCATTGGCAATGTGTGACTTTGGAGGCAAGTGATAGTGGAGTGAAATAGCGTGGGGCCCTTCACACTGTCAACTGCATCCTTCGACCTCATCATCAACTTTGTATCCTCGAGCTTCACTTCCATAACTAAGATTCTAGTTTTGGTGAGTGTTTTTCATTGAGCCAAGCCATTAAATCATTCAATGTTTTATTG
Source organism: Picea engelmannii (assembly GCA_009831015.1). Classification (NCBI taxonomy): domain Eukaryota; kingdom Viridiplantae; phylum Streptophyta; class Pinopsida; order Pinales; family Pinaceae; genus Picea; species Picea engelmannii. The sequence goes on from ML782916.1 coordinate 794,797, forward strand.
CAGATTTGTTTTAGATCACACCTTCCCATTGGGAGGCTTTTGGTCCCTAAAATTTGATCTGCAAAGTATATGGAAGCATGTAATATACCAGATATAAAAAGTATGCAGAACATAAATAAAATGCTAGAAATGGCAGAATAACAATAATATAACCAGCATAATCTCCACAATAACATAAAAATGATATAAGAACAACAACAGAAATAACACTTTGATTCAGAAA
>ML782916.1:806954-820592 GCA_009831015.1 Picea engelmannii
TCGATATGTAGATGACCCAGACAAGAAAAAAATTTAAATCGATATGTGGATGACTAGAGGTGAAGTCCAAAACGCACTGGCTTGGGAAGAGTTATTTTTGTATGTGTATGGGTTTGGAATGTATGAATAGATTACAATGATTGCTACTTGTGCGGGGAGAGTGTGAAGTAGAGAAGTGCTATCAATGTGGCTTAAACAAACCCAACACTTTGTTTGCTATTTAGTGAACAACATGGCAATTGCACAATGGATATTATACATTCATATTCATTTTCATTTTCTTGATTTTACAGGTAGTATCACTGATACAATCTGAGCTTAAGTCGATTGCAGATTTGAGTATCTACCTAAGTTTATGTTGATTGCAGATTTGAGTATTCAAAGAGTATCAAGCAATAACTGTTAAAGTCCATAACAGGGTAATTGCACCATGGATATCATTCACTCATTTCCTTGATTCTGATTGCAGATTTGAGTATCCAACAAACATGAAGCAAAAAATGTTAGAGTGAACAACAGGGTAATTGTACAATGAATATCATTCACTCATTTTCTTGATTCTGCAGGTAATCTACATAAGGTTGCCTGGTCATGATGGTGTACGCATGACTACCCAATACAGATCTGGTTGGGAGTTTAAGGAATTAAATAAAAAAACCAGTGAATCAACAAGCTGGAGATGGTTGTATATGTCTATATATTCTAATAGACAGCTCGCTAAGGTGGAGCACCTTAATCATTAACATTGAACAAATCTGGGAGTTCAAAAATACTTAAGCCAACCAGCAAGGTAATAATAGTATTGTAGGTGGATCGAAAGAGCATTAAAATCAACTAAACGAGCACATAAAAAAACTCCACATGAGAAATAGAGATTATACTCGAAAAAAATTGAAAGAAAAACTAGTCCTTATTAGTCCCTGCCTCACGCGAGAGACTATAGCAACCGCCTGGCGGTCAACTATCGTTGACCTGGTATTACTTGGTACCTTCTGTAACATTAATAGGTAATAGGTGTGTTTGGAGCTCTCACTTCATATTAATTCAGTTGATCAATATTTTTTTTTTAAACCCTTTATTATTTTAATTTTTTCAAGAATGAAATTATTTATTTTATTTTTCCAATTGAAATTATGGATTTTTTGATTGATTAATAAACCATGATTTGACTTAAAAATTTTGTAACTCTCGAGATTTTAAATTAATTTAAAAATAAAAAATTGTCTCCACTGACACACTCGCTTTCTGCTTCTGTGTGTCAAGCCAAACATCATACTAATGGGTGCACACATGTTGCGACATGCACGCTGTGAGGGCAAGGCGATGAGATATTTCTTGAATATTTCACTAGATTTTGATTCAATCTTCCTACCCGATTCATCTGCGGTTGCTCGTTGCTCCCTGGGAGTATTGAAATTGTAGCTCGGTGGGTGAAATTCAAGCGCTATGTGCTCATACCAGATACCAGAGTTATGCATCAATGATTTAGCCTTTTACAATGAAAAACAATTGTTCAAAAATAGATTTTTCAGGTATTTCTTCCATGTGCTCCTGCTCCTGCTCCTGATTTTATTTAAAACGATTATTTTGCCCCTCCCGCTAACAATACTCAATACTCAGTGATTTTACTTCTACTTCTATTAATTCTATGACTAACAATACTCAATACTCAGTGATTTTACTTCTACTGCTATTACTTCTACAACTAACAATACTCCGTGATTTTTCATTTCATGGTATACCAAAAAAGAGAATAGCACTCATTATTTTTAATTGTATCTGTGTTCTGATTTCATGGTAGACCAAAAAAAGAAATTATATCATCTCTTTGGTGCTTGTTTTCTTGTTGGAATTCATTGCACGGACTTAATTGACTAGTTGATATTGTCTTTTTTAGTTGGTAGACAGATGCATCATGTGATGAGAAAACATATTAGTAATATTGTAACATAGGATTGAAAATATAAACATGTGAGATTGAGTACATGCTTGATAACAAATTATTGTTTTACAATGATGGGTTTTATTTATATTCAATGTAATTAGCTGGGAGGATTATAACTAAAAACGAATGGAGACAAAAAAAATAATGGCCATTCCAGGAAGAGTGGCATTGAAAGACAAATATATTATGTGGACTATGTCTGTGATAACAAATTATTTATGTTGATTTTCATGGCGTAGAGTACTAGGGGTTTTATTTAAATTCAATGTAATTAGAGATTTTATTTCTATCTTAAAGGTTTCTTCTACCCGTGTTAAGGCATAGGATACTCCATTGAAAATGCTTTCTTGAAGCTTGTGTGTGGTTTTAGAAATGTCCAAGTAAAGGTTGTACATAAGAACCTATTTGCATATGGTTTTTGAAATGTCCCAAATAGGACATCATGCGATAGTCCAAGATTTCAAAAAATGAAATCTTGGAGTAGTGATGTATTATTGATTATATCTCATTATTGGCTTAAGATTTTTTCTAAATAATGTATCCTTATGAAAACCATTTATAAAATAAAATTTATTTAGATTTCAATTGCTTCAATCTTAACTTTATTTATGTTCCACTTCTCTATTTTTTATTAATTTATTTCTAATTTGCAATTCTTTTCAACGATTCTTCGCATTCAAAACACCTTAAAATCATATGTTTTGTGAAGTAAAATTAAAAATGCACTACATGGTTATATTTTAGTATGTATTATTCTAAAATATTTACACTTATTAAGCAAATTCTTTTAGTTTTGTAATTAACTATTGACATAAACAACTTCAAAGTAAAATAAAGATTTTGTTAGACATAGAGTGGACTTTCTTTCATTTAGTGGGGAAGCCTTCTCATTCCCATACTTTAGTAGCTTGGTAAATCAAGCTAGGGACCCTTCATGTAAATTGGATTGTAAGAAATGCTTTTTCAAAGGGTACTATCTCAAAACGATCAAATGTTGATTTGAAACATTGGTTCTCCTCGCTGCCATTAAGAGTGTGTATACACGATAAGACATGAGAGGCATTAAGCAGCAGATTCCATTTCCACCTTCCCCATGCACAAGCGTGTTTACATATGGTTGATGTCTGACAATGAATTTTGGCATCAATATATTTGGTGATTACATTGGGCAACAGTCTTTCCCATATCTTTTATGGTTGATCTCTGACAATGAATTTTGGCATCAATATATTTGGTGATTACATTGGGCAACACTCTTTCCCATTTTTTTTGTTTTATATATGCATATTTACTTGCTTTCTTGTTGTTTTATTTCCTTTGGGTTCCATTGATGTTATTTTCTATTTGGATTGTTTTTCATTGTTACAAATTTTGTTGTTTATGAATTTTTATTAAAGAACAAATTCTAGCCTAACTCTTAACATATACAACTAGAGTGGTGTGCTTTTTCAGCTCTTTGATATTGTTAGTGGGGCTTCTTTTTTTTAACAGTGAACAAGTTGAAAATAGATAGATTCCCCTAGTAGAGTGGAGATTGTTTGACAAAATCATAGGAGAGTGGTTTTTCCCTCTAAGTAGATTAGCTTTTATGACTAGTTTGTATCATTGTTTCAAAGAATACTCGCTCTGATATACATGTGAATTTGGCTAATTAATCTAACATTGCTAATTTTGTTTTCTTCTTTGTCATAGATAGTGCAACTACTCAATAACAGTTGGAAAAAAACTCATGAAGTTGTTAAGTTTTGGGGTTACTCTGGAAGTGTTTACACCATGCTTGGGGGTATTTCATGTTGGAGTGCATAGTGTGATGCTTTCCCTTGGTTGTAATGTAGAAGACATACACATTGGAGATCATTGACTCATGGATTCCTATACCTTGAGTTGATGTTTATGTGGCACATTTCCTTAGTAGGTTGGAGACCTTTGTGGCATGGTGACATTCTTCATGAGACACACATGGAGGGCTTAGTTGCTTACTTAGGAGGAGGAGGAGGAACGTTGACCAATTAAGAGGAGGGTATTGAACCCTAGGTAACATGGGGACACTTGGTTTCTTACATGGAGGCTTGTTCTTGACCTAAGGATGCTTATGTTGAGGAGCATTCATGGAGGTGTGGTGGACCCAAAGGAGCACATGGATTAGGACACAGGATTGGAGTTTTGGAGACCCTTAGGGAGGACTATTGGACCTTGTCTTGTGGAGCACTCACCTTGAGATCTTTACTTGACGAACATTCTTATCTTGGAGCTTCATATGTGTCAACTTTGAGTTGGAGTGCTTCACATGTGGACCTATCTAGTGATTAGTTAGGTTGCTTGCGATAATTGGTTGTGGACATTGTCCACTTGGACTATAGTTGGTCTCCCTCACCTATTGTATATAAAGGGAGAAGAGAGTCTTTTGTTTCATTCATATTCATGCATCACATCATCATGTATTAGAGATGTGAGAGCTAGATCGAATTTGTCCCTTGTCTGTTTTTAGTCTTGTCTAATGCGATAGGGTTTGTGTGTTGATGCAAGGAAGGTGTTTGGATTAACTTTTTCCCTAAGAAGACAAGGGAAGCTAGGGTTTGGGAGAAACCTTAAAAGAGAAAAGGGAGCGCTTGTTCTTGTATTGCTTATGAGATAAAAATACTAGGGTTTTGTGGCACTAGAAACCTTAGTACTACTTGGAGTGCTTGATGTGGAGAAGATAGTGGAAGACTATATTGTTTTCTCTTGTATACTTGTGTGATGCAAGTGTAGGTGTCAAAGAGGACTTTCCAGTGTGTATACTTGCTAGTTGTATATCTTTGGTAGAGCGACCAACTTTTGTTGGGAGTCATTCCTAGCTAGGAGGAGTTGTTGTCTAAGGTTTGTTGGTGTGATGTTATCTTGTTTGGGTTTCTCTAGCTAGGGTTTGGAGAGCATTGGAGAGTCTTAGCTTGTGATAAGCTTGAAGTATTATCTTGTATTGGTTTTATATTAGTTGTTGGTATGTGCTTGTAAATCCATTCTATGTATATATAAAGAGTTCCCTTCCATCCAAACTTTATGTACTTGTAGATCTTATTTTCAACTTATGTTCTCGTGGTGATTTAGAAGTTTCTAGTGTTATTTATGTTAAATTTATTTGACATAACATTGCATATATTTTGTTAAATGATTCAATAGAATTATAGAATCTAAGCAGGTAAATTTATGGCTATAATAAATATGCTATAATAAGTAATTTCTAGATCTGTTATATGTTAGGATATGTGCCCGAAGGGATAGAAACATTGTTCCCATGAAGTACATGTTTTCAATGTTTATTTTATTGTGATGCCTTGTGTTTTTGGTTGGATATAAGTGAAATATATATTTCTAAAATTAATATTTCAGATTTGGCCTTAAGGCTGAAAGTTCACACGTAATGCATTTGGGGAACCTCAAGGTTGAGGTGAAATTTCTAAATTTGGATTAAGAGGAGTTTTGCAAAATTTCCATAGAATCTCTCATTATAGATAGACATGATTGAAAGAATTAGGATGGCCCAAAGAGTCTCTTTCCAACCTATACCTTGTCCTGATCCCACTTATGAGATAATCTTGAAGGTTAAAGGGAGAATCCCCTAAATTAAAATTTTATCCTACTTTGGTATCAGGAGAAAGCAAACAATCTTGATTTGTTTTTAAAGTATCATTGACCCTAGAGATTCATTCTTTGGCTTTGGATATGTTTCAAGCAATAAACACATAACCCCCTCTTTTCCTCACATCCCAAGTTTGACTAGCATAAGTGGGTCACAACCATCCACATCTCAATCTACCATCTCTTATATGTCTACTAGTTAATCCATTAAGAGTGTCTTTAACAACTACATGTTACTTGCTTCCACCTTGAACCCAAATAAATTCATCGAGAATATGGTATATTTCAATATGAATTCAATCATGTCTCCACCCCATGACATATTGATTCCTCTTTGAACTTGACTCCAACTATAGTGTAAATTCAAAGAGCACCTCTTGAAGTTTTCAAGAGATAGTGAAATTTCAATGGAAGAGCATGTGTGTGCCTTATCAAATGATAACGCTAACATAGGGGTTAGTGATAATGACACGTGCATGCACATTTCATAATTTCATCTAAGGCTAGGGTTTTTGTTGAGTTATATATCTTGCTTGACAAGTATATCGCAAATTGGGGTGAAGTTTCATATTGGTTCAAGGTAACCTTCAATAGCATGGACAACCCATTTGACCACATATACAAGTATGATGGTTTAGCATGCAAACTAGGTGAAAGTATCAAAGCTTTCAATCTCAGATTTACCAAGTTATACAACAAGAGTCTGGAAGATATCCATCCTACCAATAATGTTTCCATAGTCAATAAATATAACACCTTCCCCCTGGCATATAAGAACAAGATGGAAGTGAAGGGTCTTTTTGACCTTGGGTCTATGCTTTGAACTTGTTTTTATGAGGACCAAACCATCCAAACTAGTATCCCTTTAGACCCTTTTAGTCAACACATTGGCCTCAATGCCATGATGCAATTGATAAAGGATACGAATAATAAAATGACAACCATATAGCACAAGATTTCTAGCAATCCCAAGCCTCACTTCTAGTTGGCATAATGACCCTTTAGGACACAAACCAACTATTTTATCTTTGGGTGCAATTTTTGTGATGATGCCCATGACTTGCATAGTTGTGAAGGCTTCTAAATAGTCAAATAGATGGACAATCGGAATAAAAGGAAATATTATTGTGCATTCCTTAGTGAGGTAGATGAAGAATTAGGTCTAGGAATTATCATCCTTGAAAACCTAATTTCCAAGAAAAAAAAATAAGGACAAGCTAACCCACAACAATTATGTTAGTAATTATGATAAAATTTAGCAAACTAATAATGTTATTTTGAAATAGAAATGACATATTCTATCCCAAAATATGCACACAAATAAGAAAATTTATAAACACCATACTCCCCATATAATGTTGTGAATGATCTAATCTTGAGCCCAACCAATATCATTATTTTTTATGTGTCGTGATCTTTTGAACAAAAATGAAATCTCCACTTGGCTTGGATCATTTTGGTGCAGTCTCACCCTCCTAATCACCCTACCTCAAACCTCTTTGCTTCTAATGCATATACCAATGAGTATGAAGTGTAAAGGGGAGATGATGTCCTAGAGGTAGTGGGATTTCCTAGGAACCTTGGTGCCCCTCCCCTTTATGTCACCGTGAGGATCATGGATGCACAATTCTCTAGTAGATAGAGGCTTTGGCCTCAATGTCATGTCCAAGATAATCATGGAATAGATTGGTCTCTCTTGCATGAATGAGTCTAAGAACAAGGTTTCTTTTAGTCAGTCGTAACAAAAAACCATAGGTAAGATTAAGGACTTGGTCCTAGTTATGAATGCCTACATGTACATACATTCCACATGTAGCGTCTAGGTTATTAACATGTCCATGGGAAATTATTATTTTATCTTGGGTCATGAACAACAACTTCTCATTGAAGATACATATGTTTGGATGGTCAACACACAATCATCATGTGTAAACTATACCAAGTACGAAGCCTTACATTGAAAATATCCCTTCATACTCAATTAACTACATAGAGACTAGTCTTAATACCTATATAATCATGTTTGAGGATGGAAGCATAATTTAGGTCCAAGATCCCTCTCCAAGTGGTGGCTATCAAATTTAGAATATGTAATCCAATGGTGGCTTGTGTAATGATGGTAATGGTGTCGATGTTGTTACATATTATCCCACAAACAAGGTCCACCAATTTACTCACACATTGACCTTTTTTTGCATTGATAACTTAGCCAACTTCAAATCCCAAAGATTGGGCCACGACTTAACCTTGATGGATTTACATGTCTATGGAGACTCCAAATTGATTATTGATGTAGTCAAAAGGAAATATACCCACTCCATGAAATACTTGAAGAGGTGTATCCAGTTAGCTCAAAAGTTGATTGGTCACTTCTTTTGTTTCAACCTCACTTATATACATTGAGAAACGAATGAAATAGCAAATGAGATTGTTTCTTGTGCTGCTAATTACAAAAAAATACCACTTATGTGACTATCTCAAGTCTTGTATTTTCCACCTATAGGTCCATGATTCCAAATAACGAGGAGAAGTTCTTGTAGGTATTTGAACACAGTGAGCATATATGTTGTTTTATGATGAGAGAGGAATATGTCTCTCTTGGTCTGGATGCCATTCTATTGAAGGATAATGTTTACCCCAAGGGATTGGTGCCCTTGGAAAATCCTATCTTGTACTTTGACTCTTCCAAGACTCGGGAACCTAACAACAAACCTTTAAGATAGAAGGTTGGAGAAATTGTTTGTATTAGCATGGGGAATTAAGAAGAACCAAAGCTCTTATAAGTGGGAGTTAACTATAACAAAGAAGAGATATAAAAATTCACTAAGTTGTTTCATGGATTCCATCAAAATGCCAAGTCTATTATAAAAAATGTTAATCTGTCGTGCAGAAGTTGCACCTTGTTAACTCTACCCTTGAATTCATCATTTCGAAGGAACTATATTTAATGTTGGACACCAACATTATCTTCCTTTTTTGTTATTTTGAATGGGTAGCCAACTTGGTTCTAGTTAGGAACAAGAATGGTGAGATCTAACTTGTGTATCCTTTTAGTTTTTAAATAAAGATGATGTTAAAGATAACTTTCCTCTTTCCAACATGGACTTAATTCTACAATAGGTTGTCAATTAAGAGATTATGTCCCTTCTCAATGACTTTTCAAGCTATAACCAAGTCAAGGATAAGTCCTAGGATAGGTTCAAGGCTACGTTCACTACACAATAGGGAACATATGGTTATGAGTGCATGCCCTTTGGGCTTATAGATGCAAGTGTCATGTTTCAAAGTACAATGCAAATAATGTTTGATTACCTTATTGGTGGTATCATCTATATTTACTTCGAAGACTTGACTACTCATTCTAAATGCATGAAATACCACTTTAGCCATTTGAGGCAAGGTTTCTTACATTGTTAAAATTTTGACATATCCCTTAATTCCTAAGAAACATTTGTTTGGAATGACGTAAGGTAAAATTATGGGATGTGTTGTATTGAAGTTTGGAGTGAGTATAGATCCTAAAAGGATGTCTACTCTTAAGAGGTTGTCCCCCTTTATTGCAAGAGGGTTGTTCAATCTTTTATGAGTAAGATTAACTTTGTTCACAGGTTTGTTTCCCAAACCTGCAATAATCATAAATCTTGTTAATAAAGTAGTGAAGAAATATGTCAAGAATCAAGAGTATCAGACAATATTTGAGTTTATTAAAGATGCCATTACCTTCACTCCTACCCTTGCCAAACCTGATTTTTCTAGGGGGTTCCAGTTGCACGCCAATGTAACTAAGGTGACCATTTTAGTAATTTTAGTGTGGGTTGACAAAGAAGGAACTGATAGAACTATGTATTTCATGAGCCAAAGTATTACCAATGTGGATAAAATATGGTCTCTGCTTGAAAATAATGTTTTTCCTCTAGTTATTGTATTGCAGAAATTCCACCATTACATCCTTGGTAAGAGAATGTAAGTCAATTATCCTTTAGCAACAACTAAACAATTTGTGTCCCAAATGTACTTATCTTTTGTAAGCAAAATCTTATGGGGGAACATAAGGGATGCTCCACAAATGCTTCCCCACGTTCGTAGATGGCATTGCTAGTAAACTCGTCAATGTAGACCAGTGTGTCTCACTCAAAGGGACTCGAATTGGGCACCTATTGACATGAAACTAGCAAAATGCCTAATAACATTGGTGATAATTGGTTGAAATAACTCATTGGGCTATCCCAAATGTACTTATCTAGCAAACTTTTCGATTGGATGGAAAAAATTAGAAATGTTACCTAGAATTCTTCATTGCTTAGACCATCAGAGGTGGTGACTTAGCTTTGCACCTTACTCAAGAACCCTCTACTAAATAACATGCTTCCAAATAAGAATATTTTTTTTTCTGCACTCTTTGCACATAGAATATGGAGGAGATGAGATATAATTTCACCAGAAGCCCTGGTATGAATCCATAATTATCTATTTGTAGTGTGAACAGTACCCCTTCTAATAACAAGTCGAACTAAAGGTGTAAGTTGAAGATATAAGTCATCAAGTGTGCCCCATTAATCCATGTCTTTTTCATAGGGACTACGATGGGATGCCATTTTGTTTTCTTCGACAATAATAGTCCAAGAAAATCATGCATGATTTTCATTCCGTAACATTGAAAGGCTTTTATTGCAGTGGTCATTTTTCTACCAAGTCCAATACCCAAAATATATTGGGTGTTGGCTACTTTTGGCCAAATGTCTTTAAGGGTGATTTTCAATATGTTAGGTGTTGTAACTTGTGATGAATTCCAACACTTAGTTGAAAAAGGAAAGAATATAATATTTCTTTGAATCATGTTTCAACTTTATTCCCATTTGTCATGTGGGATGTAGATTTTATTGGGCTCCATCAATTCCCCCTTATCTATTGGTTATAGGTTTATTCTAACAACTACCGATTACTTTATAAAATGGGCAGAGGTCGTCTCATGCAAATGTTGAATAAGTGATTGATTTTCTCAAAAAAAAATCCTTAATTTTCAAAGACATTACTTTATTTTTATCAAAACACAATATTATTGAATCCACTTGCTCTCCCTATTAGGTGCAAGGGAATGGGATAGAATAATCTAGCTGTAAAATTTATTGCATATCAAAACACATGATTAAAAGTAATTGATATCCTCAATAAATTTTATTTTTCATCATTGTTAAAAATATCGTATTTAAAAAACCATTTATAACTATTTTCCATCATTATCAAAAAAATATCCCATTAAAAAACTATTTACAACTTCATTTATTTTATCCTAACGTATTTTTTCTCTTTCATAGGCCTTTCCAATAACTTATTATTTCTTTTTCATGGGCATTTGGGTTAGATTTTGACATACAAAAATATATTTTTTAATTAAATGACATAGAACTTCATGTATTTCATCCTTCCACATGACGTATTCCTTCTCTGCTAATTTTAATTGAATGACTTAGGACTTCATATATTTCATCCTTCCCAATGACTTGTTCTTTGTGTGTCATGGCCATTTGGATTAGGTTTTAAAATATATAATTTTAAAAAATTAAATGAAGAATAAAAAATAATTTGGAATATACATAATATTTTTTTATTAAAAAAATTCTATAATTAATGGTATAATCTTAAATTAAAATAAACTAAAGTGTTATATTTTTTACATACAAAAATATATTATATTTTTCATATAAAAATATTTGTTCAGCCATCACACTTTATTCAAGCAACCCTTTACTATATTACAAAATTTTATTAAGTACATTTTAATCAAATAATCTTTTTATTATTTGACAAAATTTCAGAGTGTTATTTCGTACCCCAGATAGAAAACACTTTGTTGCTACAAAGTCATTTCTCTAGTTGCCCATGTTACCCCTCAGTTTAGGGGTAATTAAGGAGATCGTGTCTCGAGGCCCACGAGTAGTAGACATGGAGTGTCGAGAGTCAGATTGAGCAGCAGAGCCTCTAGGGTCCCTCTTATTTATGTTGATCACTACTCATCACCAACAACAAAGCAACATCCACTACATAGGCTTGGTCCCAAAAGACAACAGGTCTTACTTCATGAGGTAACAAGTTTGGTGTCATGGTAAGTGTCACTTTAATATTTGAAGCATTTTAACATGTTGCAAAGAATCCTTCTTGACTATGAAACGTTTGATTAGAAATTATACATTTTTCCTAATTTCACTATGGTGGTTGTCATTATGTCATAGCAAGTTGGTCACACTCGGGATAAGGGTTACTATTGGGTAGTTCCTTGAAGGGTCATCATACCATTCTCGTCCATACTTATCACCTTTTGTGCTTCTTCCCCTCTGTTTCCTCATCTTTTGGGTTTTCGAGTCCATTGACCCAAGAAGGGATTGTACATCATTTCATGTGAAGAATGGAATAAAGGCCTAGAGGTGTTGTAGCTAGCAAAATATAAACGACAATATTTTCCTTCTAGATGCTCACCCTTGGGTCCTAGGAACAATAAAACACATCTCCAAAAAATGAAGGACCTGCAAAAGAAATCACATAATTAATAAGTGTCTCATTTGTTGAGGAAATGCAGTTTGTGATGTCCCTTAATTTCCATTGCATATGGCACTCTCTATTTTGTTGATTAAGGTTGGTTGTCAATGATGTCAACCCTTGAAGAAAGTCCGATAGCGAATTCTGGTAGCACAAAGGTTTGGGTAATGGACCCAAGGTTGTTTCATGTATAATGGTATGAGTTTTAATATATATGAAGGTAATGCTATTCTATATGGATAGTACATGTCATTCCATTTCCGATGGTATGTGGAACGTCACATAACTCCTCACGGTTAGAGAGTTATGGCCATGAGAATTTGGAGAACCCAGGTTTGGGTAATGGACCCAAGTTTGTTTGATGGATAATGGTATGGATTTTGATATATTTGCAGGTAAGACTATTATGGATGGATAGTACATGTCATGCCATTTCTGGTGGTATGTGGAACGTCACATAACTCCTCACGATTTGAGAGTTATGGCCTTACGAAGTTGGAGGACCCTCATATGTCATCTAGAAGCCCCAAAAGGTCAAAGTAGTCAAAGTGGTTTAAGAGATTTTAGAAGGTAAATAATAAAGTGAAGTGATGAGTGTACTATAATTCAAAGTGAATACAAAAGAAATTATTTAAATAATAAATTTAATGGAGAAATTAGAAGTGGGTTAACCCTAAAATAAGGAAAGTGGGCAAAGTGACCTAGAAGATGCTTCTAAGAAATCTACTTGGAGAGTATAAATAAGAGGCAAGGATCTCTCATTTTATATCACACTTGAGCATATTGAATATCTATAGGTGATTGAGGTAACCAAAGGATATCTAAGCCGAATTTCAAAGGGAAGGTGAAGAAAAGAAGGTCGGAATTCAAGGGAGGATAAATTATTTTGATGATGCTTTCTAAGGTATGTTATTTATAGATCATTTCACCATTTTCGGAATAACGTCTTTTTCTAGAATGATTCAGACCGTGAAATTGATAGGCCATTGAGAAAACATATCCAAGTATCTATGGTAAAAATTTCATCTTGTGGGTCGTTGTATTTTTGGAGTTACACTCCGTGGAAAATAGGGTTTGTGGTTAGTCCTGAAACTAGTCTAAAACACGTGTTTCGGGTAAAAATGTCATAACTTTTTCATAACAGATCCAAATTCAGTAAGACCAAATGTGTTGGTTAGAGTACAGTCTGTAGTATTCTGTGTAAAATTTTTAGATCAATTCAAAAAATATTATGTGCGGGGCACGCTCTATAAGGTCGCTCTCTAGAATAATCCAGAATTCAACAAGGTATGTCATTTTTGCTATAACTCATTTTCTAAGAGGTTCCATGTAGTGACACCTGGAGGAATTGCATAAAACAAACTAAAGAACATTGTGTACTATTTTCAGATCTTTATGCATTACAGGTACATAGTTATGATTATTTCAAGTTAGGGTTGTTGACTAATCCCAAACTAGTCATGTGAGACTAAAGAAAAGTTTGATGAAAATGTTAGTCTCTTGTTGTGAAAGTTAAGGAAGGTTTGCAGGTATGTGATCAT
>ML782916.1:820964-839655 GCA_009831015.1 Picea engelmannii
AATACGAACCCTTGTATGTCAAGAACCCCATGCCTAGAAGTCTTGCCCCAAATCCACTTCACACCCACTACATGACTTGAATATGTTCTCCTTGGGAAACACCCTTGACTTGAGGATTGGTTAACCCAATAGGGCACCTTGACACCCCTCCCATACCTAAATTAGGCAAATTTTATAAGGTCTTTGAGCATTTGTTAGTTTGAAAAGGGGGGGTTGAAGCACATGTTCGAGTGGTTTTCTTATTAGATGTGGCTTACTTGGCATGATCCATATGACTTGTGGATCCTCGGAGGGCATACTTGTCTATCTTTGCAGTACCTTGCCCATAGGATGGATGCTAGACCCCACATCCGGGGCACCATTTAATGATGAGCATTGCACCTTGATGATAGAGGACATTGCCTTTGGAGGCATATTGGCATGGCTAGAGGATGGGATTCAACCCTTCTCCACTTGAACATTGGCCTTTGGAGGCCTAGACGTCACCTTCCTAGCCCTGACGTCACATGGGGGCTCATTAGGGGAATTTTTAGGTCTAAAAAGGGTTTCTTAAGAGATATAATAAAATATTATGAGTTTGTCATTTTGTCGGGGAGGTATATTTACAACTCACCTTTTGCACCAAAATCCATGTAACCATAGTTAAGTTAAATTGAAAAGTTGTTTAGAAATAAAATTAATAAAAAAACTTCTATTGATGTGACTAAAAGGAAAGGATGTGACTATAAATAGAAGTGAGTTTAAAAAAAAAAACATTATCCTTAAACAACTAATGCATGTGTCATTTGTCCTTAAATAACTTGAAATAAAATATAAATATGAATTCATAAATTATTAATTATATAATATATTATTATTTAAAATATAAACTCATATAATAATATATATTTAAAATATTATATAAAAATCAAATACATAACATATTTGAAAAAAAATTAAAAATATATAATAAAAAATATTTATATTTAAAATTTTAAAAAATAATAGTTATAGAACACATATATCATATTATATATATGATATAATATAACATATTATATCTCATATATTATATCATACTTTTTTGTTTATATGTATGATATATTATATCATATACGTATGATATATGATATATTATATCATGTAATCCCAATCAATGTACTTTCAAGTAAAGTACTTCTAACTTAAACCAACCCAACCCTTAACACGTATTTCAAGTAAAAACGTTGATTTTAAAGATAAAGTGTTTAATGTATGAATGGACATGGGTACTTTATTCAAAAGTAAAGTACTTTAAGAGTACTTTGAGTGTTTTTCTTAAAGCACTATATAGTTAATTATTGTTTCCATCCTCCATTTAGAATGTGACAACTCACTATCTTTAATTCAAACAGTGTCAAGTCATCTCAGGGGATGATGTCATCTTTTGAATTGTGATTGGCTCTTATAAAGTGGATTTTGGTGGTACAATACTCTCAAGTAAATTACTCCTAACTTAAACCAACCCAACCCCTAACATGTATTTCAAATAAAAAAACATTGATTTTAAAGATAAAATGTTTAATGTATGAATGGACATGGGTACTTTATTCAAAAGTAAAGTACTTTAAGAGTACTTTGAGTGTTTTTCTTAAAGCACTAGATAGTTAATTATGGTTTCCATCCTCATTTAGAATGTGACAACTCACTGTCTTTAATTCAAACAGTGTCAAGTCATCTCAGGGGATGATGTCATCTTCTGAATTGTGATTGGCTCTTATAAAGTGGATTTTTGTGGTACATTTTTTGTTTTGAGACCCTTTTTTAACCTCAAAATTCTCCTAATGAGAGGGTTTTGATGGATTGTTTGATGGATTCATGGAGGAGGCATGTAGCATGGACCCTGACACTTGAGAGAGGGATATATGGCCTTTGGAGGCCCAACATTCCACCTTTTCAGCCTTGACGTCTCTCTCATGAGCCTAGCATCACCCTACTAGGGCATGACGTCACCCTCTTTAGGGTTTTATTTTATGTAAAATTCATTTTTTGTAAATTGAAAGGGAAAATTGAAGAAGTCGGCCCTCTTGTGTAAAGACATGATTTTTCATTAGAGTCTTTTGGTGGCTAGGATTTCCAATATAAATATGGCTATCCAAGACTCATTTTATCGTCACATTCTTCTCACACAAGTGAGCGACAAGTCTGAAACTTTCGCCCTATTTGTCTCTCTCTCTTCTACACTCATGTGACTTGCTTTGGAGGATCATTTGTGGATGGATTTTGATGATTTTTTGGATGGAATTTCTGCAATTAGGGTCTATTCTTGTCATATCTTGGTGAAGTAAATTTCTGCAGTTTCATTTCAAGTTATTGAATGCTTATGGTAAACTTTACTTATTCATATTGAATATCTTTGCTTGGAAAAACCCTAAGAGAGGAGAATAAGTGCTTCCTCCTCTCACGAGGTTAATTTCATCCATAATTGGTGAAGGAAATCCTACCTAGAGTTAATCTCCTAAAGCCCTAAAGTGATAGCACTTTAGGAGTTTGATTCTAGACTCTTTATTATAACTTACTTCAAGAAGTTAAGAAGGGAGAAAACGTTGCTAGAGCCCAAAAGTGTTTGCACTCTAGCAACCCTTCTCTTTAAGGATTGAAATCTAAGGCCCTAATGTGCTAGCACCTTAGATTGCAAACCCTACCTCTTAGATCTCGTTATTATCATTCTCCAAACATATTGTGTTGTTGTTGTAAGAAACTCCATAGCCCTAAGGCACTAATCATTTAAGTTCTCTTATGGTGAAAGTGATCAAAACTCTCTCTATTTTTCAAACTCTCAAGCTATCTACTAACATAACTAACACTACCTAAAGCTAATTCTCTTGCAAACTTATTGTTGTTGCAAAAGGTTTGCTACAACCATCAAATACTCTCTTATTTGTTGCATACATTGATCTAAAAGTGGCTTAAAGTTACCATAAATTGCATCTAACAATTGGGTAATGTTCTATTGAGTAAATGCTAAGTTTTCATCATCAATTGTTGCATTTCTAAGGCATATTTATTGTTGGTGTTACAAACTTGTATTTGTTGTTGTAAATTGTTGCGTTGTTGTAAATTTGTACCAGACATAGCAAATTTACATTGTCTAGTGTCTTATGAGGTTCTAATTGCATAGTTGTACTTGGAATTGATCATATAATTGCTATAAAGTGTTCTTGTTTCAGACAGGTACTAAAACACCTTTTAACCTCATCCATTTCACATACCTAGACATTGACTTAGGTGACCAAGAGAGGGGGCGATATGCTTGGCTATCAAACTTGCTACTTTCATCCCTTGAGGTTACCAGGGAAGCCTCCATTGTGGTGGACCTCCTCCATCACTAAAACGAGGGGATCTCTTTATGAGGTGACAATGGTAGGATATCCTATAGTTATGCAAGATTTAGGCTACTTGTGGTGGACTTTGCACAAGTACAAATCCTATGATAATAGGCCCATCGACATAATAACAAATGGACAAGATCTATAGAAATATGCATCGTAGTTGTGGGAATTCGATGGTAGGAAAAATAGTCATCTGCCAAATTTGGTGGACATTCAATTCTAGAAAACCAAACACATTAATTTTCAATATACAGAGAAAAGAAAACACCAAAAACCAAAAATGGATATACTCACAAGATTAAAGGTTTGTGTCATGGCCATTTGGATTAGGTTTTGACATATAAAAGTCAATTTTAATTAAATGACCTATCAAGAATAATTCATAATACAATTTTTTTTTTCATTATGAAAAAAAAAGATATTATTACTTCCATCCATAACTAATGGCATAACCTTAGAGTAGAATACTCTAAAGTATCATATTTTTTACATGTAGAAATATATATATTTTCCAACCATCACACTTTAATCAAGCAACCCCTTGCTATATAAAATTTTATCAAGTACACTTTAATCAAATAATAAAAATATTTGACAAAAATTTAGAGTGGTATTTCTTACACCAAATGAAAAATCATTTTGCTACTACAAAGTCCTTTCCTTAGTTGGTCTATCAACATATCAACAAATGGACAATATCTACAAGTATATGGACTATTGTTGTGGGAACTCGATGATAGGAAGAACAGTCGCTTGTCAAATTTAGTGGACATTTAATTCTAGAAAACCAAACACATTAATTTTTAGTATACAGAGAAAGAAAAAAAGAAAAAGCCAAGAGTGGATATATTGACTAGATTAAGGATTTCGTCAATTAAGTTTTGACATATAAAAATAAAGTTTAATTAAATAACCTATTAAAATAATTTAAAATACACTTTATATTGTTCATTTAAAAAAAATTATTACTTCCATCCATACCTAGTGGTATGACTAGCATATTACATAGCATATTACATGTAACATTATAGCATATTACATGTAATATGCTATAATGTTACATGTAATATGCTATAGGTATGACCTTAAAATAGAGTAAACTAGAGTGTCATATTTTTTACATCCAGAAATGTATTTTGTTCCCCAATTAAAAAAAAATATTGTTCCCAACCAACGCACTTTAATAAAGTAACCCCTTACTATATTACAAAATTTAATTAAGTAACTTTTAATTCAACTATCTATAATATGAGATTTGAAGAATAAACAAGTGAGATAGTGGCTAGTCCCTGCCTTAATAAAGTGTAAATACAAAGTACCAAGGTTTACACAATAATATTCAAAACAACGTTGCACTTCCGCAAAGAACACAAAAACAACGTTGTCATAACAATTTTCCAAACAACGTAAAGAACTGGTGGTACCAGCTGATCACGGTTCTTGGCCACGGATTAGCCAACGGTTCGGAACCAAATGCAAATGGTATGTGGGACTCTCCTCCGCACAATGGCCCTCCTCCTCCTTGCAAGCCAAGTGGAAAGGGGAGAGTTATTTCAATTCCTATTTCTGATGGCACAGAATCACCATTTGTGTTTACCAAAGCAAAGGTGACTCCCAAGATGGACCAGACTATTGTTCCCAATGTGCCTTGAAAGGAACGCCCTCCAAAAATTAATTATATTAACAGTCTAATTGTGCCAGAGAGGTCAGAGCTTGTTCTTTTAATGTGGGATGGCCAGAGTTGTCCACCTGTCTAATTCACTGATACAAGGCAGTGTGACTAAGCTAGAGAGCTTGTTCTTCTTTTGCAGTTCTACGCTGAGGCGAAAACACTTGCAGAGAAAGTTGTGTTGCAGTTTGCAGAGAAAGTTGCGTTGTCGTTTGGAAAGAAAAACCAGTCTCTTGTCGTGGTGAGCATTCAAGCTTGTCGTGGTGAGCATTACCTACTCTAGTTATCATTTTACCTTTCTTAAAGGGCGGCCTAACCTGGTCTATGCATGGTTTTATCTTTACTTGTGGGGGGACTCCCAACTCTCGCTACTCCATAGAATATGGAGGGACTCCCAACTCCCGCTACTCCATAGAACCCGGGCCCGGAGGAAGTATTCTGAGGGCCTTTCCCGTAGCCAAGCAAGGTTGGACGTCAATACTCATGACCTCATGTGTCGGTTTAGACACTTATCCTAGAATAATAAACACCAACAGAAACAACGCGCTTCATCGTGCGCACAAAGCAACATGCCATGCCAGGTCATGTCGTGGATGGGTTGGTGTGAAATTACTTAAAAATTATTGGGTCCACAATTCAGTATTTTGTTATTCAACTATCAGAAATAGACATTGTTGCCTGGCTTTATTCTCCTTGTATTTGAATTGAGGTGCGTGGAGTAGTTCATGGGAGGTGGATATAGAAAACTGATGGTCTAAAGTTTGTAATCATTCTCGAAGGATAATGGTTGGGTCATATCTCACTGACCAGTTTCAGTTTCAATCCGTTGTGCATGCCAAGGTATTACGTGAGCGCTTCTCTCCCTTTATAGCTCTGTGTGCTCGACTTACCTGCTTGATAACCCTGAGTTAGAAGGCCAACGCCTTTCGGCATGCATCCGATGTTGTGTAATTTCATGGTCTCGGGTTCGATCTCGGACAGGATAACTAGAAAAAATAAATCATCGACAGATTCAGGCTCGGTTTGGTTGGCTCTAAAATGAAGTTCGGCATGGGATCTAGTCGTTCTAATGCTTTGAGCATCACAACCTCAACTGTAAATTCAATATTATAGATTTCAGATAGAAAAATTATAATGGTACCGAAAAAATTGCAGCAGTGTGGGTTTGAATAAATGTTTGTTAAAGTTGGATACGAATTCCCTGGATGCATCGTGCATATCTTTCGCTCACAGGTAGGTATGTAATTTGTCCATCATGTCAGGGTTGTGCTCCATCAACGAGATGGATCCTCCATAGATCTATTGTGATCAGAGTTACACTGTCTTGTCATGTACAATAGGTCATTCAACTAACAACATCTCCTAATCTCATTTGTAATGGTGAAAGAGGCCAAGACTGACTCTTAGATTGTTAATGAATGCAGGAATTACTATTATGGAGCGGTTGGGCAGAACATTGGCTTAGATGGGATGAACAACCCAGAGAAGTTGGGGCAAGACGCCACCATCGCGCTCAAGACGGTCGTGTGGTTCTGGATGCAGAATAGAAACTGCCACTCTGATGGCCATGTGGTTCTGGATGCAAAATAACAACTGCCACTCTTCCATAACCTCCAGGCAAGGCTTCGGTGCCACAATCAAATCCATCAATAGTGGTGAATGAAACTGTGGAAACAGTGGCCAAGTGAGGAGCAAAAAATGTAGCTACAAGATAGAGGTTGGAAGCATAATTGTTCTAGCAGGTAATGCTCAAACTCTGATTTTTTTTCAATTTTCATCATCTTTTGTGATCAATGGATCACTGTTGTTATAATCCATCCCTCTGGGATGAATGTAATCAGCCAGGTGCAAAGCTAAGGGGTGGCTAGGCAGTGAAGAGATGGAAAGGTCGTGAGCCAAGTGTAATCCATGCGGTGAAAAGATGGCAAGGTGATAGTGGTAAGGAAGATAAGTTGTCAGAGCAGTGTTTAGAGTCGGCCAAACAACCATTGAGAAATCTTGGCTAAAGCATTGGGGAATAAAAGAAGAAGTTATTTTGTATAATACCGATGATATTAAAAATATTGTACTAACTAAATTTAAGGAGAATTTATGATGCAATAAAGAATTGAGGATAAAAGAAAATTAAGATATTAAAAAGGAGGTGGTTAACCCTAACCTTGAAGATCAAAAGTATCTCTATGTTTTGACTAGCGTAAAGAAGAGAATCAATATTGTTAAAATAAGAACTAATTCTCATAAGTTGCATAATGAAATTGGGCATTGGATAATCCCCAAGACACTTTGGAAATAAAGAATGTCACCTTTGTGACACAAAGAGGGTTGAATAAAAAAAACACTTTCTCCTAGAATGCCCTGCGTATACCCAAAATAGATCCCAATTTCCAAATATTTGTCACAATACCAACCTTCCTAACCCTCTAAGTCATCAAAACTTTAGTGATCTTGGAACGCTTCTCTTAATGCTTTTCAAGCATCGAAATAACATTTTAAAGAAATCCAAGTAATCTCTTGCTTTTCTTAAGATCTGATAGACCAATTTTAATCTCAGTGAATATTAACCACCATCATCATCATAACAAAAATAAAAACATTGATATTAATACCAATCATTTAATAATATAACCAAACACCAACCATTTAATAAACTGGTACCTATGGGCTGGAAAGTCTGCAGTTTTGGATGGTTTTTGCACCCGGTGTAATGTTATTTCTCTACAGTGTAGAAACTTAATGACAAAATCAGCATGCACTATATTCTGTCATACACTTAGAAACCTAGAGATAACTCTCATCTATGAACTCTGAAATGTATAAACTCACATTCAAAAAATATTATGAGCATAAATACACATTTCTAAGCACTTTTGCAATGGAATAAACATAATGAACAACAATTACACATCCATGTAATACTCAGAAATTTAGGCAACCAGCCAGGGAAAACCCCAATGTGGGGAAACCCAAAGAGAGAGAGATTTCATTAGTTTCAGGAAAGTTATATCAGCAACAAGTTACAATTTCTAGCAAGAGAATACCTCTTACAACACCCAACAATCCCACAATAATCTGCCTAGCAACTTGTTCCAGATTTGTACTGTTGTACGACCCTCCTTTGTTGGAAAGCACCTCAAAATTCATCCCAAACAACAGTTGTACGACCTACTCCTATATGGCCCTACAGCAACAAGAAACACTCCAAACAACCTCAAAATTTGTGCCCACAATCTTCCTTTAAATCCATGCCCTCTTCCTTTTTGTACGGACTATATGGATCCATACAATATGACCACCTCTTAGCAATAAATATCAGCCACTTCTAAACAAAAAATTTCCTTGGGAAATCTGCCCATCTTGTTGCCCTTTTCTCTCCTCCTCAAAGCTCTCTCAGAAATCTCTCAATCTCTTCTTCTCATTATCTTGCACACTACCCAATGTATTCTCTTATAATTTGAAAATGACCTTTCACATTCCAAGTGTCTTTTCACCTTCCCCATCCCTAAATCCAAAGGCCAAGATATAATCTTGCCTTTACATGATTAAGGGACATGATTCATTCCCTCCAAAATAAATCACTTAAAATATTAAAGTACAATTTCGTTTTATAACATAAGTGCGCTTTATGAAATAATAGTCACTTTAATATTAGAAGGTACACTTCATAAAAAGTCACTTACATAAAAGAACCACTTTATTACAACTTTATAAAATCCCATTACAAAGTCAAGTGTCTAGTGGTGAAAATATAAGGTTACTTCCACATACAAGACAAAACTGTATGTGTTGTACCTCCCAAGCTATAAATGCTAACACTCCATGTTAGCAAGGGATGTAGTCAATGCCATCACCATCATCTGGTCCCATCACATTGTTCATAGTAGGAGCTCCCTCTGAACTCGAAGCCAACCTCAACACCTGCACAGAACTCGAACCAGAAGATCTCCTCCTAACAACCACTCTGAACCCTGAGCTCCTAGGAGAATCCACTCCACCATGAGCATCGATTTGATCACACCAGTTGAGCCTCTTGTCAGTGGTTAGAAGAGACTCTCTCTCTTCTCTTGGAATGCAAGATTGAATCAGGGATGATTTTAAGGATGGAAATTTATTTTAAAATGTAGAAGCCTTGGCGAATATTACTAATCCTTCATATGCCAACTATAAATGTTTGGCGACATTTTTGTAAAAATATTCAAATTTCTAAGGATTTTATATAGTTTGTATAAAATTTTGGCGATTTTTAAGTTAAAATAATTTTATCCTATAGAATTTGGGCGAATCATTTTTAGAATAAAAAATCTTTTTTTGGGAAAAACCATGGAAAATTATCCCATGTGAAATTTAGCCCCTAAAATCATCCCTAGACTAAATCCTTAGGCCCACCGCAGTCTCAAGACCTCCTGCTCCTCATCCGACGTTGAATCATAACCTGAAGGTTGTCCTCGCAACATGTACAACCTATACATTTGATCACCAATCATTTGTGGTTCAACCAAATCCACTTCCTCCTTGTAGATAAATACATATCCCCCCTTGAAAAATGTACAATATCCAGCATCATCCAAGGCTGAGACTGAGAGAAATTTAACCCTCACCCCTGGAACAAAGAGAACTCTATCAACCTCTAGGAGTCCTCCCTACTCAAGTTGGAATCTAACCCTTCCAACTTCACGTACATCTCGTGCCATACCTCCTTCACTCTCCACCAGTCGGTCAGGACCTGTCTCTATGATAATAAGGAATACTCGCCAGATTCCCGTCATGTGACAAGAGTCTCCACTGTCAACAATCCACCTATTATCACAAGCAAATCCACCACTACTGACACTGGATACTAGAGTGACTAAAGAAAATTCCTTATCAAACTTGGATGAAAAATCCTCCATAGTTGTTGTAGTAGTTGTATCAGGCCCCTCCTATTCCTTCTTCTTCTTCTTCCTCTTAGGACACTAAGAAGCAAGTTTCCCTAACTGGTTACAACAGTAACATCTGACTTTACTCAAGTCCCTCCCAAAATTTCCTTTCTTCTTCCCCTTTCCCTTTGCAGCAAGAGCAACATTCTCTTCATCAGCTCCATCTCCCTTCTGTCCACTGCTCTGAGATCCTTCTCAGATCTCCTCTTGAGTAAAAATGTCCCACAGTGTGCTCCAATCTGGAAGATGCTCATGACCCACCACACACTTCACTAAGAATTCCCATTCCTTGGTGAAGCCTTTTAAGGCTATCCTCACCAACTTTGAATCTGATATGACCTCCCCAATTGCAGCCAACTCATCTTTCACTTGAGCTACCCGGGTAAGATAAGAAGACACACTCTCCCCCTTACTCATATTGGTATCATGCAGTTTATCCTTCAAGGCCATCTTCCGGTTTTCATTCTTCACCTCGTACAAATTTTCAACGCATCCCACATCTCTTTGGTTATCTTCTTCTCAACCAAGTGTGGGATAAGGTGGTCCTTCACCCCATCCAGAATAAGCCTCTGAGTTTTGGCCTCCTTTACCTCATGTAAATACAAAGCTATAGGGTCTATTGATGCAACAACAACTATGGAGCTGACAAAGCTCAAAATCATGTTCTCCCTGAGAATAGCCGACATCGTGACTTTCCATTGCAAATAATTGGAAATCCCATCCAACCGGTCCTCATACCTATTGAAAACAACAATCTCCCTATCAATTGTTCAATGGAAAACAAACAATCAAGTTTCCCCCCTCCAAATCTTGCCCAAAAATAACACTTCTCATTGTACCTCAGAGCCTAAGCTCCAATACCATGTAGAAATTTAATGACAAAATCAGCATGCACTATATTTTTTCATACACTTAGAAACCTAGAGATAATTGTCATCTATGAACTCTGAAATGTATAAACTCACATTCAGAAAATATTATGAGCAGAAATACACATTGCCAAGACCTATTGCAACAGAATAAACATAATGAACAACAATTACACAACCATGTAATACTCAGAAATTTAGGCAACCATCCAGGGAAAACCCCAATGTGGAGAAACCCAAAGAGAGAGAGAGAGAGAGAGATATTTTATTAGTTTTAGGAAAGTTATATTAGCAACAAGTTACAATTTCCAGCAAGAGAATACCTCTTACAACACCCAACAGTCCCACAATAATCTTCTTAGAAACCCATGCCAAATTCGTACTATTGTACGACCCTCCTTTGATGGACAACACCTCGAAATTTGTGCCAAACAACAGTTGTATGGCCTACTCTTGTACAACCTTACTACAACAAGAAACACTCCAAACAACCTCGAAATTCATGCCCACAATCTGCCTTGAAATTTGTGATCTCTTCCTTGTTGTACAGACTGTACAGATCCGTACAGTACAGCCTCCTCTAAGCAATAAATATCAGCCACTTATAAACAAAAAAATTCCATGGGAAATGTGTCCAATCTCCCTTGGGAAATGTGCCCATCTTGCTGTCATTTTCTATCCTCCTCAAAGCTCTCTCGGAAATCTCCCAAACTCTTCTTTTCATTATCTTGCACACTACCCAATGCATTCTCTTATAATTCGAAAATGACCTTTCACCTCCCCCATCTCTAAATCCAAAGGCCAAGATCTAATATTTCCTTTACATGATCAAGGGACATGATTCATTCCCTCCAAAATAAATCACTTAAAATATTAAAGTACAATTTCACTTTATAACATAAGTGCACTTTATGAAATAAAGTCACTTTATAACATAAGTGCACTTTATGAAATAAAGTCACTTTATAACATAAGTGCACTTTATGAAATAAAGTCACTTTAATATTAGAAGGTACACTTCATAAAAACTCACTTACATAAAAGAACCACTTTATTACAACTTTATAAAATCCCATTACAAAGTCAAGTGTCTAGTGGTGCAAATATAAGGTTACTTCCGCATACAAGACAAAATTGTATGCGGAGTACCTCCCGAGATATAAATGCTAACACTCCCTCTTAGAAAGGGATGTACTCGCTGCCATCACCATCATTCGGTCCCATCACATTGTTCGTAGTAGGATATCCCTCTGAACCTGGAGCCAACCTCAACACCTACACATAACTCGAACCAGAAGATATCCTCCTGACAACCACTCTAAACCATGAGCTCCTAGAAGAATCCACTCCACCCTGAGCATCAATTCGATCACACCAGCTGAGTCTCCTATCGGTGTTTAGAAGACACTCCCTATATTCTCTCGAAATGCAAGATTAAATCCTTGGGCCCATTACAGTCTCAGGAACCTCCTGCTCTTCATCTGGCGTTGAATCATAACCTGAAGGTTGTCCTCACAACATGTACAACCTATCCATCAGATCACCAATCACTTGTGGTTCAACCGGATCCGCTCCCTCACTATAGATAAATACATGTCCCCTCTTGAACAATGTACAATATCTAGCATCCTCCAAGGCTGAGACTAAGAGCAAGTTAATTCTCACCCCTGGAACAAAGAGAACTCTATAAACCTCCAGGAGTCCTCCATACTCGATTTCGAATCTAACCCTTCCAACTTCACATACAACTTGTTCCATACCTCCTTCATTCTCCACCAGCTGGTCAGGACATGTCTCTGTGATAATAAGGAACACTCGTCATATCATTGTCATGTGACAAGAGGCTCCACTGTCAACAATCCACATGTTATCACCCCCAAATCCACCACTGCCAACACTAGATACTAGAGTGACCAAAGAAAATTCCTTATCAAACTTGGATGAAAATTCCTCCATAGTTGTTGTAGCAGTTGTATCAGGACCCTCATGTTATTTCTTCTTCTTCCTCCTCTCGGGACACTAAGAAGCAAGGTGCCCCAACTGGTTACAACAGTAACATCTGACTTTACTTAAATCCCTCCCAAATTTTCCTTTCTTCTTCCCCTTTCCCTTTGGAGCAAGAGCAACATTCTCTTCATCGGCTCCATCTCCCTTCTATCCATTGCTTTGAGATCCTTCCTGGATCTCCTCCTGAGTGAAATTGTCCCATAGTCTGCTCCAATCTGGAATATGCTCACGACCCACCACACACTTCATGAAGTTTTCCCATTCCTTGGTGAAGCCTTTCAAGGCTATCCTCACCAACTCTGAATCTGATATGACCTCCCCAACTGCAGCCAACTCGTCTTTCACTTGAGCTACCCGGGTAAGATAAGAAGACAAACTCTCCCCCTTGCCCATATTGGTATCATGCAGTTTATCCTTCAAGTCCATGTTATCACACAATTTGTACTTGTCCCAAAGGGTAAGGTAAGTGGATGATAAATTGGCGTAACAGGAGGTTGTCCTATCACTGTCACCTAAATAAGACACCTCTTTCTCTTTAGGGATGAAAGCCCAGGGGAGACATCCCCGATGACCTCGGGGTTTGAGAAGGAAAAGGTAAAGGTATCAAGAAAAGTTATCCCCTCTCACAAGTCACGCTGATCAGAAAGTACCAAAGGTTTTAATAATATGAAGCAAAGATATGCTTAATTGTACCTGCCCAGAACAAGACAACAAGAAAACACTATTTTTTCAAGCAACAATTGATGTTAGTGCTTCATAAAACCTTGGACTTTTCAATGAAAGCAATAAGTTGATATAAGATGAAGCAAACAAAAATTTATAACAGCAATAAATATATGATGAAAGCTTCACAAGTTATGCCTTAAACAAGCTTCAAAATGACTCAAAATGGTAACCTAATAATAGCAATATGCTGGCACTTGTCAGAAGCTAATAAGGAAAAGTAAAAAATCAACTTTAGTAATTGCTTTTAGGAGCTTTTACTGCTGCAATATATGGTTGTAGCTTACTTTTGTAACAGCAGCAAGTATGTTAGCAAATTAGTCTAATCTAGGGTTAGGAATAGTTAGTAGATAGCTTGAGGTAAAAGGTTTGGGGTTTGTTTTGATCAATCAACCAAGTATGAGGCAATAACCAGTGTCTTTAGGGCTAATGGAGTCATTTTTTGCAGCAACAATATTGAAGGAAATAAATGATAATGTGTGAACTAGAGACAAGAGGGAAAATGATTGAGGTGTTGGTAACCCAAGGCCTCAATCACCAAACCCTAGAA
This sequence comes from Picea engelmannii, assembly GCA_009831015.1. Lineage (NCBI taxonomy): Eukaryota > Viridiplantae > Streptophyta > Pinopsida > Pinales > Pinaceae > Picea > Picea engelmannii. Next base: position 835,046 of record ML782916.1, read on the forward strand.
AGAAAATGGCTACTAGGAAGTAGGTAACCTTAGGCCCTAGCGGTTTTCCTTCTTCTTTAGTTCAAGCTTAAGATAAATAAAGGCTTGATGAAGAAAATGATATTAGAGTGCTACAATGGTAGGGCTCTAGCACATGCTTCAATGGATAGGTTTTCTAGCAAAATCTAGTCGGTATATAGCTATTGAGATAAGGACAATAACATGTGTTTAATCTCCTAGGGTTTCATACTAGCAATTTCATGATCTTGGTAAATGCAAAGTAAAGATACTATAACAATTCAAAGGAAAGAAGAATTGCATAATTTCACTTACATTCACCAAGAATAATCTAGCAAATGCCCTAGTTGAAGACTTTCCGCCAAGAAAATGCCAAAAAACACCAAGATAAGCCTCCTCCAACAGTTGCACACCACTTAATTTCAGCCAATAATCCTTAAAGAGGCCAAATTTCAGACCTCACTTGTGTGACTGAAAGAATGATGAAAAAATACAAGGGATAAATCTCTTATTCATACAATCCAAGTGACCTTTAATTACAAAATTAGGTCAAAAAGGCTGACATGGCCAGTTACATCAAATATCCAGTTTTTTACATAAATCTGAAAAATTAAACCCTAAAACATGCAAAAGAGGTGACGTCATTCCATTCTAGGGTGAAGTTGGGCCTCCTAGGTGAGACATTGGCCTCTAGGAGAAAAACATTAGGCCTTCCAAGGCCTCTTGATCATGCCACACATGCCACTTGGAACACAACTTCCTCCACCGTGTCCACCTGATGTTGGGTGACGTCATGGGTCATAGAGGTGACGTCATGGGCCTTCCAAGGCCAACGTTCAAGGGGAAAGGAAATACCCCCCTCGGGCCATACCTTCCAAGTTGTCTCCGGTGGAACGTTCTCTTCTCTCTCTGGTGCAAGCCTCTGGTATATGTTTGCCCCTAGTTGGGATCTGAGCATCCATCTAGTGGGATTTCATCCCTATGGAGGTCCGAGCTAATCATCTCCCCATGTGTACCTGTTTGTCGAGCGTGGTCCTACAGCAACAAAAAGTGCGCCCTCCAATGGGCTCATAAGTCACAGGGATCATAGCAATGTCAATCACATCCAATAATCAAGTTACCCAAACAAGTGCATAAAACCCCCTTTTTCTAGACAAGTGCTCAAAGACGTTATGTTATTCTACAAGTCAGGTTTGGAGAGGGTTCAAGGACATCCTATTGGGCCAATTCTCCTTAGGTGTGGGGTTTTTCCAGGTGAATACCAATCTAGGTCATATGAGTGCATGAGATGGTGTGCAATGTTTGGGCAAGGGGTGCAGTGATGGTAGGGAAATGTAGGTCTTACCTATCGGTGCCTTTGAAGAGGGTGAGTTGCACCTTGTCATTGATTCAAATGTTTCCTAGCCCATTCAATGCCTTTTTTAATTTTTATCTTATTTCTTTTTCTTTCAAGAGAATAGTTGGGGGACACTTTCCTAGCGTGGTGACCAGTGGTGACAGCGTTACCCATAAGCATTTCACAGAGATGAGAAGGTTGGCTCCTGATGAGATCCCCTTTCTCTTGGCTATGCCACCAAGAGCCACTACCTCGGCGTGGTGACCAAATGAATAGTAGTGTCATCTGTGAACTCTGAAATGTATAAACTCACCTACTTACCTCTACTCACATGTTGGTTGAATGCTAGGTGTAGTCAAATATCCAGTGAAATCATCCTACCAATGTCTCATAATACCTGCCTCTATGCTTCATCATAAACCAAAACAATGATAAATCAAGCACAAAAATAACATGAGTTAGAGAATGTATCACATCATCGTAAATCATAGAGTATAGCTCATGGAGGCGGGAGGGAGGGAAAAAATCAATCCACTTCACACCTTTAGGAAAGTGCTCAATCCAATTCAGAAAGGGATCCTGAAAAATCAAATGTTCAATAGACTGACTCAAAGAGTTTTTAGGTTGGTTACCTTGGACGTCTTCACAATCTGAGGTCTGGGAAGAGACTAACAAGGACCTAGAAGATGACTGACAAATTCTTAAGGGAAGGCCGAAAGACTGAGATGACAGACCTCTTCTTGAGGTATTCAACCTACCCTTGAAATCTAGGCTTTGCCTCAGAGGAAACTTAAAACAAATGACATGCTTCCCAACTACACCTTTAATGACATAGCAAGATAAAATAGTCGAAGGGAGCTAGAAAACATTATCACAAGGATCCTTCTCCGGGAAAACGATGTCCTTACCTCTATCAAGATCTGAGCACAATGGTGGTTGATAATCTTCTTCATGGAATAAATCCAAGTGCTCAAGTGAACAATCATCAAAGTCCTCAATGTATGACCGAAAATTATTAGGAGAGCATAGCATCAGGTCATCCTTGGGTATCTGGAAAAAAAAATTAATCATGTCATGTCCTTGTTGCCAAATGTCAAATTTATTAGTAACTTCATGTGATAATGGTAAAGGCAACTTTTGGAGACGACCCTCGATGTCATAAATGGGATCCCCATCATATCCAATCACATCCCATTTATGCTTCCCGACATGTATGAACTCATCAATATTATCAACAAAGTCATCATCTTCATCATAACATGAAGGGGTTAAAACATCCAACACTTCCTCACTTTCCACATCATAAGATAAAGAATCATTGAAAATTTTGAAAGGGAAATAACTCACCTTTCTTGCTTGTTAATGTGTAGAAGCTTCAAGTATTTGGATAACTTCATCAAATGGAAGACTTGTTTCTACATATTCAACTTTCTAATATAGAGGATCTAGCTTGCCTAAGGGTTCCATTTCTTCCTCATTCTCTGAATCATAGAATAAGGTATTATCAAAAACCTGAAAAGGAAAGTGACTAACCTCATCCTCTTCTTCTTGTGCAGGAAAAATGGGATTTTGGATGGCTTCATCAGAGGGATGAGAACACATCAATGCTTCATCATCGTGTTTGATATCCTCAGGCTCTCGCTCTTCAACCACATATTCATCCTCCTCGGAAAAAGAATGAGTAATCCCATGTTCTTCCTCATGGGATTGGAAGACCTCATTAGGATCCTTCTCCTCAACCTCTTGTCGGTCGATGATTTGTTCCCCTTCTTCTTGGAAATTATTAGTAAAGGTGTCAAGGGAAACTAATCTCTCCAAACTAAGAGCATCTGGGGTAAAGAGGTGTCATTCATTGGACAAGGAGATGTTTGCCTCGATTTCTCTAGCCATGTTATGATCTTCATGAAGTGTTTTTGGGTCCTTTTTACTGATGGGAAACCCTAAATGTACTAAGAGTGCATTGGTATATAGATAAACGAGGTACTTGTCCTCAGGATGATGGCTTCCAGGAATTCGAAATAGCAGGTCCTCAAACCTATCTTGGAACTCTCTAATAGTCTCATTCTCAGTTTTCTTTATATGCTCGAGTATTTTTAATAGTATTGGGATGTATTCCAACTGAATACCCCATATTTTGAGAAAGGTTTCTTCCAATTGGTCCATAGATGTGATTCTAGCATCAGGAAGGTCGTCATACTGTTAGAATATAATGGATGTGCTCATTTTACCGTTGACAATATCGCTATTGTCACCCAACCATAGGTCGAAGCCACCCTCCGAGCACCTTAACCTTGACAGAAAATCACTCCGGAAGCAAAACCTAGGCTAGATAGCCAAACAAAGGATAGTGCACCTTTGCCCAAGGATAGCACACCAACAAGAGTTGATCATATAGTCCAAACCCTAACCAAGAGATATTCCAAGACAAACGTGATCTGCTAGTTGCAATGGCAGCTCTCCTTCAAACCTGTGCACAAAACTAGGCACTGCAGTGCGCACAAGTGTTGCTCTGCAATTCTGAGACTGCCTGCCAGAATGAAGACTGGCCTCTTGTATTTATACTGATTCTGGCTAACTGCTTGGGCTGACTTCTCATTTTGGGTACCTATTTACTTAGTATATATTATTTCTTATGGCCGACTTCTTCACTTGGAGGCTAATAACCTAATACAAATTATCCTCTTGAGCCGACATGTCTTCTAGGGTTATTATCCAACTCATTAGGGTTTCTTCTTGCTTCCCGGAATATTCTATTCTCGTTAGGTTTACACATGGAGGTAAATACCTCCCACAACTACCATAATATCAACACATACCACTCCCTAGCATTGCCATGAAGATGTAAGTTTTAAACCTGCGAAGTAAAGCAATGCATATATATTCTTAAGAAATACAGAAATTAATCAATGGCTCATACACAGAATGCACAGAGATCTTTACCAGAAACCCTCAACCGGGAAAACCTTTCTTTTTCATTATATCGAATTTCACCATTCGCCATACAATATATACAATGTTTTTAGGTATTCCGTAGATACAAAAACCCTAATCCCTTAATCCGGGATTAATTTACAAATCAGCTAAAAATAGCAAAATCCGCTAAAAATAGCAAAAACCGCCCCAAAAATAGGTGGAGGGATCGTCAGACGCAGTCGTCGTATCTGACGCACCCACACACACACACATGCAAAGAATATAACGCATACCCAACATTCTCCCACTTGTTGTTTTCTTTGCATCCAGGGGTCCAGGGGATTATATAGTCAACAATCCAGGG
>ML782916.1:849240-882200 GCA_009831015.1 Picea engelmannii
TATATATATATATATATATATATATATATATATATTATTTTTATTAAAAAAATAAAAAATAATGTATTATTGGTTCAATGCATCTGGAGGTTTGACCGGTTGGTTCCAGTTTGGCTGGTTTTAAAAACATTGGCCTAGACATGATTAGCAAAACACAACTGATATTCAATCGCATCTAATGAAGTATATAGTGTCCTTCAAGGAATTATCAACCATGCATAGGCCTATCTAGGAGTTACAAGCCTATCGATGACTTAGGTTATATTCCTATTGGACCCACTTCAAATTTTTTTGTAGTAGCAGTTGTTGAGAAGCAATGTTCCACCAAGTTTTTGAGACATGGGGAAACATATGGAGACACCCCCCAAATTTTAGGGAGCATCATGGGGGATGTTGGGTTCCCTTGGCATAGAGAACCCTGTCTCTAAAATTATAAAAAAGAAAAATTTTGAAGATATGGAAACATAAATGATACATCTAATTGTATTTCATAATGAAAATTTTGATAAAGTGAGGCAACTTAGGTTATTGTTTTTCTCTTTTAGGGTTCTCTTTTTTCAAATTTAAAAAAAAAATCAAGTTAAATTTTAGGGGGAGCACCTAGCATCCCAAATTTTGGTTGGGGGTGGGGCATAAGGTGGGGAGCACCCAAGCATTCCCCACACATGTGAAACATCCCTCATTTTGTGTGTAACTTTTTGCATTGCGTTTTGTCGAGTTACACGTTTTTGGGAGATGCCACGAAACATTTTGCGTTGAGTTTCTTTGTCTTTGAAGCATGGGGTGCACCTCAAGTCTAGGGAACATGTCCTAGTGTAAGACTACAGAGAGGAAAAATGGAATAAGTAACCCATGAAAATTTTCATTTTTCTCTTAGATGTGAATGTTGAAAGGACTAAAAATTTGGTGGGAAGTCCGAGGAGTGCGATTGCAAATTGATGTTATTAGGTGATTGACAAGTGTCATTAGAAATTTCAAAGTTGTATGTGTTAAATCCAACCCTCTTATTCCTTAGGGTATGGAAAAAGACCTCCCAAGCAATGGGATTTGGAATTTTCAATAAATCATTTGCTTTTGCTTGCTAGTTTGTCATCAACAATTCTAATGCTTGTCGGGATTACATAGCTCATCCCTTAACATAAATGATTTTAGCTTCCATTATTTTAACCTCAAGCCAACTATTATTAGCTAGCATCATGGAAAAAAATGGGTAATGAGATGGCATCATGACAACAATTCAGTCTACGTCCTCAACTCAAACTATCTTGTTGTTTGAGTATAATTATATTAAAGTATAAAGTATCTTATTAACATCCCACTTAAACCAATTTGGCCTGCCAAACATGTGTTAAGCCCCTTTGATGATGGAGGGAAACCAACTATACGAACTCAAATATACAAATGGTCGTATGTGTATTGAATCAACGATATAAATGCACTTGACCTCCATAGTTCCTCCAATAGGCCTCAGTTGTCAACCCTTGTGCTCACACGACAAATGCCTATATAGCCAAATGTCTAATATTGTTTTCTTCTTATTATTATTATTATTTTAAACAAAACTGAACTATATTTATATTAAAAAGAGTTGTGCCAAGGAAAACAATAGTCATACAAAGCCTTCAAAAATGGCTCAGACCCTGTACATAATTCTATAACGAAGACAACAAAATTTGGAGCTCTCTCTAGATTTGTTTCTTGATCATATGTGTTAATTACATCTTTACAAACTAACCTAATAACCATAGAACTTTAAAAATTATTTACTAGTAAGAAGAGGTAGAGTCTTGAATTTTTTTAGCCTTGGTTTGTTGGTGAGGTCCCTCCTCAATGCCCATAGGGGCTTGTGACACTTTCTTCGTTGCCATTAATTGTGTTACATGTTGATATTATGGTAGTTGTGGGAGGTATTAACCTCCACGTGTAACCTTTGACGAGAATAGAACATGTCAGGAAGCAAGAGAAACCCTAAAATGTTGGATAATAACCCTAGAAGACAAGTCAGCTCAAGAGAATATTTAATATTGAGTTATTAGCCTCCAAAAAGAGAAGTCAACCAAGTCAAGTGAGATAAATCAATATAAATAGAGGGCGCTAGAGCTCATTTGTCACACACTCACTCACAACTGCATAAGGACAAGAAGTGTGCATGACTGGAGGATAGTTGCAGCTGCAGCAGTGGTGACTTGGTATCTTGGTTATGGTTTGGACTTTCTTCTTGGTCTTTGGTTATTCTTACTTGGTGCGCTAGCCTTGGAGAAAGGTTCGCTACCTTAGTTGGCTATTGGTTTGCTTCCATAATTATTATGTTTGTCAAGGTTAAGGTGCTCAGGGGTGGCCTTTGTGCATATGGTTGGGTGACAATATTGCTATATTGTCTATGGTGAAATGAGCACATCTATTTTTCTAACAGGTTATGGGCCCACACTATCTTCGGATAGTCTAACCGTTGGAAGATAGATTGGAAGGATTTGCTCAGTTGCAGTTGTAGTTGCACTCAAAGTTTTGTTGCAGCAACGAAACCCTAACCCTCTTGTTGAGGCACCTTAAGAGAAGAGCTTGACCTAATTCCTAGATATCCTAGTGCGCCCTAGCCTTGCACACCTCCTGGTACTCTTAGCAAGCCAAGGCGTCAAGTTTGAGTTTTTGGTCAAAGTCAAAGGTTGACCAAGTCAAAGAAGTCATGACTTACTCTATGAAGTCAAAAAACAAGTTAGAAGGTGCTTCTAACTTTAGAGCATGGAAGACAAGGATTGACCTCATCCTTGCCAAGAATAAAGTGTTGGATATCAGGAAAGGCAAGATCATGGAACCATAGTTTAAAGAGGGAAAAGAGAAGGAACCTCATAACGTTGTAGTTATGGAGAATTTCAAGGACAATGACATCAACGTTATGAGAATCATAGTGGAATCTGTAAAATACCACTTGATACCCTACATCTCTCATCTTATCTCATCTAAGAAGATGTATGATGCCCTAAATAACCTCTTCTCAGTCAGAAACATTGGACAAGTGATGAGTCTGAAAAATGAGCTCTGTGACATGAAAATGAATGATTATGACAACATAACATCATACTTTGTAAGAATATCTCAGTTAAGAGATCAACTACAAGATATTGAGGAAATCATTTCAGAAAATGAACTATTAGATATATGACTCAATGGCCTTCCCAAGACATGGGATGCATTTGTCGCAAGCATGAACACAAGAACAGAGTATCCCACATTTGAAGAGCTTTGGACTTTTTGTGCACAAGAAGAATCAAGGATTAGTGCAAAAGAGAAATCCCAAAAGAAATATGATGATCAAGCCTTCACAACAAAGTTCAAGAATTTCAGAAATAACAAGAAGTTTGGTTCAAGGAAGAAACCAAATCAAGAAAAGGATATGTCAAAAATACAATGTTTCAACTGTCGAAAATATGGTCACTACAGGAACCACTGTCCTGAGTTAAAGAAAAGGAAGGAAACACACGAAGCAACAGTTTTCGAAGAAAAGGAACCCTCAAAGAAAGCTAAGCAGGATGAAGCAGACTTCTTCTTCTAGTCAAGGTAACAATATTCTTTTGTAACATAGTTCTTGTACACACCATGTTTACATAGTTCCTGTACATATCATGTGTATCTATTTCTTAGAAGATAAGATGGTTAGTGAAATAATATCTATGGAAGAATAACAAGATAAATATTGTTATTACGATGACTACTAGTCAAGTAATGTACATGAAAAAGATGAAGTGTGTTGACACTATCTGGTGACAAAATTCTTCAGGAATCTATTATTATTATTATATATATATTTAAGTAGTTGACACTGACCACCAACAAAATTGTGAACTCTAATGTTCAATTTCAAATTATCCAACTTAACAATGTTGTCGATATTTTCATTGAGTTCTACTAAGAATATTGATTAATAATATTTATTTTATATATAGAGGGAGAGGGTAAATTCATTAAATATAAGAGATTAGTTTTTTATATTATTATTTTGTAGAGTTGAGGGTTTACTTTTTTTCATTTTAAGGTAATGTTTCACATTATTATTATTTTTAGGAAAATATTTCGCAGAAAATCCTTATTTCCCTATGATTTGTGGATGGTAAACAATTGAAATCGTTGGTCTTGATTACAAAGGATAACCTCAAGGGGATCAAGAGAGTCGAACATGTGATCTTCCCAACTTTGGGGGAGAGATCTTACACTTGACTCATGACCACTTGAGCTAACCCTTAAGGTTAAATGTTTCACATTATCATATTCATAACCAGCAAGTCTATTACAAAATAAATCTTCTTGATCACTCACTATTAACACTCTAGGTGTCCTTGTTTCTACAACAACACTGAATCATGGGAAAGTTATGTGTTCTATCATCTTATAAGCTTAAATCCAATAGCACTCATGTATCCTTTCTAACTATGTAACCGTCACAGCTAAAGTATCAATACAGAAACGGTGTGATATAATGATTATATCACAAACATGGGCAAAATGAGGTGCATCATAAAAAAGAAAAATTACTTCAATTATCTACCTCGGTACTAGTAGTGATTACTTTTCTCAAAAGATCATATTATATTCCATGGGCTCCTTCATTCTTCAACTCCTATTAACGCTTTTATTAAACATAATAAGTAAATTATATAGAATATCTGGATTGCTCATACGTGGAATCAAGCAATTTTCCCTTGTTCTAATGTATTCACTGACATATTATAATTTATTAGCTGACAAATTATAGGTAGTATGTTATAGATCCACCTTAATTTCAGCTAGTTACTATATTATAAAGAAAAATGTTTATGATACTGCAAGAGGATAATGTTGATCATATTTTATTTTTGGATGGCTTTGGGATATTTATTAGTTTTCAATCTGCATTTTGAATTAGTGTACTTGACAACTTTAACGTCGTTTGGTTGATCAAGTAAGGTCCAGTGGGATAGGTATAGGTATAGTCTTAGTCCGACTACTTGGGAGGACACAACTAAGATGCATCAATAGTTTTCATACTTGGTCTAGAACTTTGAGATGAAGTTTCCTAAAAAGGGGGTGTATTTAGTGCTCCATTTTGATTTGACTATTGAGACAAGCTAGACATTATTATTTAAGGGCATTTGTTTACAAATGATCTGGTTTATTAACCTTATCTTATATAAGGAACAATAAGTTGAGTAAATATGTTAAGAAAAGTGCAGTAATGGAAAAACTACAAACACACACACGCTCTTACTTTACGTTAGTTGTGCAACTTTGCACATTATGTTAAATACATGTCATTATTATTTGTGCAAAAGTGAATTTGAGAGGATAAGACCAGGAGGGATGTTACACGGAGCAATTATGGATGTTGTATACAAAGCATATATGAGGTATACTTGCATTTCACAATAAGTGCCACTTTCTTCTAATTTTATCATTATTAATGTACTTAAATCTATAGATCATGAATGGTTTTATCACCACTCATAGCTATCTTAGGGGCCAACTTTCTCATATCCTTCATTCACATATTTGGAAATTCAGGGTTTGTTCCAACTAGCTAAGAATGGAGATTGACCATCACATACCTTATGACTAGCACACATGTAAGCCATGCAATAGGGAGCCAAAATTTAAAAAAATAAAAAAATAAAAATAAATAATAATAAAAAAATAAACATTTTCCTTGCAATGTATGTGATCTCATCAGTGAATTGAATGCTCAATTCAATAAGGATAAATATCATCACCCTTACATCCTATCATATAAAAATGGATGTTGTTAGTTGTCCCCCAACAACCTTATGTGTCCTTGAAACAACCACTTATACACTACAATAGGTGAGAATGTAATGCAACTCTAATAAAACATATATATCATGAGGTATAAAATTAAAATTGGGAGCATCATATACCCTTCTACATAACCTAGTAATGAAATAAATATAATCTTCTATTGGACTAAACTAGTTGTCAGTTCCAACCTTGAATGTATAGCATCCCTTATTCCACTAATGAATCACTTATTGAATGTTCTTCACCTTTAAAAATATTCCCTTCTCAGCATATTTGAGGAGGCCAACATCGAGAAGGAGAGAATGTGTCACTTGAGAAAGAGAGTGTCGAATGTTCTCTTGTTGCCTCTCATGTGAGTGCCATCTCCTCACCATACAATAATGCATTTATGCATTATAGAAGACTAATTGACAAAATAAACACAATATAATGTAAATCCATTTAATGATTAAATAAATAAAGTAATATCTAAAAACATCGAACATTAATTAACAAACAAATCATCGAAGCTCTAATATTGTTATGGTGCATTAATTCAATAAAAATTTCTAGCAAGTTGATGCTCTCTATAGCATTTGTGCACTTGATGCTTTGTACAACATTTGTGCACTAACTTTGTTTAAAAATTACATTAAATTATGCTCCATGAACTAGGCATAATACTAACATGGTGTGCATATAGTAATTTAGTGCATTGTATGTTGTGTGGGGGAATCTAAATTTGACCTTGTCGTGGTGGCGAAATTTGTGCAATCGATGCTCTATACAACATTTGTACACTGACTTTGTTTAAAAAATACATTAAATGAAGCTCCATGAACTAGGCATAATGCTAACATGGTGTGCATATAGTAAATTAGTGCATTGTATGTTGTGTCGAGGAATCTAAATTTGGCCTTGTCATGGTGGCGATGCTCCCTGCATATATATGTGTGTGCAATAGGGACATGAATACATAACATGGATGTAGAAATCAAGATTAAGAACAAACTAATTTTAAATGTTCATATGGTGCATAAAAATACCAAAACAATTTGTGTTGAACATTCATAGCATGCACTATGAACTAGGTAGAGCAATGGCATGGTGTGCTAACAATGATTTACCAAACTATATATAATTTGCAAATCATATTTTCCATTCCTTGTGGTGATAATGGTCAATGTGTGTGTGCATCGTTGACATGGATATTTGATTCAAGGTTGTTAACAAATCAATAGTGTGTTAATATATACCATGTGCATCAAAGACAAGATTAAGGGCAAGTTACATGTTGGGTTTGTATGGTGCATTAAAATACCAACAATACATTGTGTTAATCCATAGGCACATTGTTGGTGCAAATATTCAGTACGCTAAAATTTAAAAATCATACAATGTATAATGATGCATTAACAAAAACATTAGAACATCACATAATAAATGATAGATTTATTTTTGTTGAAGTTGTCATGGATAAAAAGAAAAAGAACTAAAGTAAAAATAATCAAGTAAGGAAATAGAGTTTTTGAAGGAATTGGAATTAGAGTTTTTGAAGGAAATTTTCAAAGCCTATTTCCTTGGATGATGTGTAAGGATGCAGAATAGATAGTAACCAGTAACATGGAAACAATGATAATTCCATATGAGAAGGTGCATTAATGCTACAAATGATAAAATGAAGTACTAAAAATGAGTGAAATTGCATAGGGAAAAGTTTATAATTATTTTTAATAATTTTATACATAGTGTAGTTTGCCTATCCCATTGGCGTACCAATACGCTTTAACAATGGATGTGTTGAATAAATAATATTTAATGATACCATGTCAAATATGAAAGAAAGCACTAGTGATTGGCACATTGATACCATAATTAAACATCGACAAGTGTAACCCACTATATAAAAAGTGTCACGATATGTCGTACAATAATAGATGCAATGTTTTAGACATTGAAATATAACCAAATAAATGCAAGACATGGACACTATCGATAGTGTGATTTGGATGATGTTAAGTATTGTTTATGGTATTCCATATAAAAGTTCAAGCATTGTTTGACATTTTCTGAAAATGGACATTCTATATTGGTGCATTAATGACTTTTGAGGAAACAATTAACCAACAAAATGTGCTTTTTGTGCCAATGCCTCTTTGGTGCTTGTGTTTTATGAAGCAATGGCCATGAAATACATCAATGTACCTATAGTAGTTTGTTGCACTAAATCTTATTTCTAAAAAAAACTAACCTTATTTCTTAAAAAAAAAACTTTGCTTGCCACCTGTTGATGGGCGTTTATGACACATCGTCAACGGGAAGGATAGATCTGGACCGGGGTTGTCTATTTAACTCAAGTCGTTTGGTATGATTTAACCCGACGGGTTTTATGGCTCCATTAGCCAACTAGGATCCTAAAAACAACTAAAGGAAGTGAACTAACTAAAAATACAATTCTAACCATCAATAATTTAACTACAAATTCTTTTAACTACGAGCGTTAATGTACAATGATTATATACAGTTTACAAGGTTTGAATAAAACCTTGCGAAAGTAGTTGTTTGAGATAATGTTTCTAAACAAGATTAAGTATGAACAAAACTTATTCTAATGTTCTAAATATCAAACTAATAAACAACGAATGAATATGATTGTAATGATATAATGAAAATAGACAAAGCTAATTAACGTCTAAATAATGCAATCACTATTCATTCACATATAAACAAATTATATAAATAATACACTGACTAACATCTAGTTGATCGGCATTAATAAACTAAACTCGTATCTCTGCATTTGTGTGAGCTCCTCTTATCCTGTGTCAAGTGAAAACCTATGATAGAAACAAGCATAATACTTCCTGAAGAAATTCAAGGAAGTGTTTCATATTCTGGAGCGAGTTTATGACGACAGAAAGATAAATAATTATATATCATGTGACCTTGAGATATCCAATAACTGAGAATGAAAGAAATCCCAATCCTCGGTAATGTGGTTACCAACTATCTAGCATCGGACGTAAACCCAAAATACTTAAACAAATGATCAATCACAGATATAAACTAGACCAAAAGATAATGAACAGCATAAAGAAAAGCAACGATATAAAATATCATGTGAAGAAAAGACTAAAGCTAACTCGACACAGATAACATTTCATATCAAGAAATTACATGAGAAGGCAATGAAAAAACATTGCACAGTTTACACAGGTCTAAAGCCAACGACCAAAGTGCTTTCTCATATAGTTTCAAAAATATATGTTCATTCTATGGTCCGGGAAAAACATGCCTCTATCACCAGGAAACATAGTTATTTAAACATGTCTCTGATCTGTTACCTCCTATCATGCAAGTTAGAGGCATATCTCTTAAAATAAGTTTGTTTTACTAAAATAGAGTAACAAAAAGATACTCTTGTTGGAGTCTTTTAATCAAAAATACTTATATTAATGAACATTGTTTTTTCAAAATGGGAAATTACTAGTCTATTGAACGCTTAACCCATTACTCATTTCCTTAAGCAGAGCACCATAATCTGTTGTTTACCTAAAATGATAAAACGAAATCAAAATTTAGATAATAATCCCAACAAATAATTTAAACAGATTGGCTATAGAATCTTTCAATTTTGTAGCTAGTCTCAAAATAACAATAAAATAAAAAATGATTCTAACTATTATTTCTCAAACATAATCAAATCATAAACACAAAACAACTATTTACCAATTCAAAAATTTGACAGAGAGGCATCATAAATGTTTGAATTTATAATGGTATTGAAGTTTTTCAAATTTTTAATGATCACATTCCCAGATTGCTTTATCCGCTTGTTAGCTCTGTGTGCGTTCGATCGAACATAGGCTCTCAACTCGTTGTTCTCCCTCTCAAGCACTGAATTTCAAGTGACCAATTGGTTCAATTGTGCTTGAAGGTAGGGGACATCCCAATAATATCTTTCAATCCAATCAAAAAAAAAATCGTAATGAATCGGTTCTATTCTAGGCAAAGGCCGAGACTACTCTATAGTGGGTATTTTAACCTATTCCACGATTTGTTTAAGATCATGTTGTATCTCTGAAAAACCCTCCTATTTCTTTAAGAATGGGGGAAGATTTGATACGAAATCAAATCGTGGTGTATCAGCATCGATATCGTCCCCAAGGATCCGGTCATCAATATCATCCTCAGCAACTCGATCATCGATATCATCCTCAGAAAATCGATCATCGACCTCGATCACAGGGATTGGTTTCTCAAGATCACGCTGTCAATTTCTTAGTGTTCAGGAAATAAATCGACCACGTCTTTTATTTTTAAAATTGATGTTTAAACTTCGTTGTTTCTTTCCCCTACCCTATTTATTTATATCAATTTCATTTGAATCAACCCGAATTGGCTCAGGATTAGGGACAGTAAGGATTTTATCCTTTAGATCATCCAAAACCTCTTCTAAATATTTCCTGGGAATAAAATTACTTCTCGGTTTCTTGCCTTTTGATGGATTTTGGATAACAATAAGGATTTGAGCTATAGACGCAGGGCTTTCTTGCAGATTGACATGTAGGTTTTCCATAGAGGGGTTCGATCGACAAGGACTGGGAAATTCATTAATATGCAGAGGTAAGTATGTCACGTTTTCAGGTAGGGAAAACCCATTTCTAAACACGAAATCATGCCAACTATCCCCAGCTTTAGACAAATGTGAAATCCTCAAAATTCGGATGAGGTCGTGATGGAACAGACTAGATTGGGCATTTAGGTTTTGTTTCTGGCAGAACTTGGCCATTTTTTGCAGGCTCCTAAGTAGATAAAATGGCATATTCAAATTAAAACCTAGAAAAACCATCAATAAACGAACATGATACAGGAAGACCAGACTGTATCTACCCTCACAGGTAATAAATTGCTTAAGCATCAACAACAAGCCATGTCATCGTGGTTTAAATAGAAAAATGGGTGTACCTTTTGCACTGTAACACGATTTCTTGGAAGCCATGAGTGAGTTCCATGGGACTCCTTGGAACTTGAGGTTTTTAAGCCAACGAGGTCCCTCTTGGTTAAATCCAGTAGCCTCTGCAATCGAACCCTCGGTCATCTCTAACTGCAAATCCCCAATTTTAGCCCTGGTTCCATCGAAATTTTGAGCGAAGGCTTGAGCCACTTTGAGGTTGAAACCCTCAAATCATTTTATGAACCCATCCCAACCATAAGCCACAAGGTCGTCCATGACATCGTCATGTGAGAGGAGAGCATGTGAACCATTGGGCTCGATCCTCACCATGGGCGCCATTGATAAGGTTACATAGAAACAACAGGAGTAGAGAAGGGTGGGGTGTGTTTGAAAAAACATGAAATATAGGATGAGGTCTGCATATTCGAAAGAAACTTGATACCTAAGGCTTCAGAAGGACACCATAGTGACCATTTGGAACATTGACTGGATACTAAACCAGAGGATGCGCAGAACGAAAAACCACTCTATGAAATGAATGCCAAACCCAAGCACCAAAATGTACCACTTGAAGAATTGAATGCATGTCTGTGTTATGCAGGACGAAGGAGTGATGTTTGAAGGTATGAGTGTCAGTCATGTACCAGGACGACGAGACTGTGATATGGTTGCTAGGGGTAGGATTCATATTTCAAAATAAACCAAAGTTTTGTGTGTTGCGCGATCGTGGATATGTTAATGTAAAAAACAAAAATAATCAAGGAGTAGAATGCCTAAGTCATAAACCAAGGTGGATAACTCATGTGATATGGTAAGGGATCAACCAATAATATGATAGGTTTACAATATTTAAATATTTATGAAAATATTAGATGCCCTTAGGTGTTATCCAATTTGCAAAAGGAAAATCCACAAACTGTATGATGCCCTCAAACCAAAGCTTGTTCTAATTTCATTCTTACAGTCATGAAATTGAACAAGAGAAACGATAGATAAATAAATAAATGAACTCATACACACAGATAATCAAATGAATGATAAAATTGACATGAATTGTTGGTTGTCAACAATGGCGACACGCTGGGCGAAGCAGTTATCTCTGCATCATCAAAACTTTAAATTAGGGAACAAATGACTCAGATAGTTATTAGAAACAATTAAAAGACAGATCAAGCATTTTGACATCAACTTAGAAAAATACCACAGACATATTATTGGATAAAGTTATGTCCAAAAATTGTAATCTGACATCTTGTTTCGATCACAGGGCTAACGATATTTATACAAGTAACTCCAATACCGTTGACAGGGCCATTGCTTCCAGCAGGCGTCTATAGCCTCGAAAGGGATGTCATTTAACCCACTCTATTACTTCTATCCCGTCCAAGAGTTTTCCATTTATGATAAAAGTATCTTGACATCCAATCAATTTAAAAACATACCTGAGGATATTCGAACCCGACATTACTTCACTGCCAGCAAACATATTCAGTACCCCGGCGAAGTTATCTTGGTATCATGTGTGCATTTACCTGCTGCCAGCAGACCTGTTCAGTATCCCGACAGGTTTACACACAATTCCCACATATTACAGTGCTTACAACTCTCTAAAATTGTTTGTAATTTTTTTCAGAAACTTCATGATAATAAGAGAGTGGGGTGATATTGAATATTTCACAGCCAGCCAATGATAGTATTGATTATTTTTTCGTTCTTTGAGAATTGATAACTTTCATCAATATTTAGACATTTAGATTTCAGTTAAGAAATCATCTCCGGTATGGGGAAGCGCTATGAGTTGTTCTCATTAAAACAGGGACGACGTCAAAAGTTTTTAAAGATAATCGTGTTTCCCTGAGATTTCAATGAAAACCGGGAAAAATGACTGGACAAAAACTTACCATAATTGATCTGAGTTTAGAACTTAATGTTCAGATGCTTTGAATTGTTATCAACTACTGCTAATAAAAGATCCAATTTCCCTCAATAATGAATGATGACTCAGAAATGATCATTAGGGAAACAAAAACCAAATTGAATAAAAAGAAAAATAGAACAAAAGGACACGCAAACTAAAAAATATTTACAACGGGGCAAGCTGATTTTCTCAGGTGAAGTACTTTTTTAGAGACTGGCCATTCACTGGAAAAGTGTTTGGCTGTCCCTCTAAGTTGTGCAACCGAAAAAACTAGGACCCAGCTTTTCAAAAATGACAAAACGCTCCAGCCACGGATTTTGGAACTTGGTATGTTCTCCTTTATTCTCGTGTGCCTGGTCCCATTTGAGGACCAAATCCCCTACATTAAAATTTCTTTCAGAGGATGAACTTGTATTGAACCGGCTCTTTACAATTTACTAATGCTGATCGTATTTCGGTTTTGCTTTTGTTCTTACTTCTTCCAATTTTAATAGAGCGTTTATCTGATTTTCTAGAGGAGGACATTCCTCTTCTTGAACTTTTTGCGACAATTGCAGAGAAGGAAGCAAGACATGGGGAGGAAGGATGGCTTCTCTTCCGTAAATGAGGAAGAAGGGAGAATTACCAATAAAAGCTTTTGGAGTTACTCTATCAGACCAAAGTGCCTTGTACAATGCATTGTGCCAATTTTTGTGGTTTTCTGACATTGTTCTCTTTATAATCTTGATCAGATTCTTATTTGTTGATTCAGCCAAACCGTTCCCTTGAGGGTAATAGATGGCAGAGTATTTTAGTTTAATCCATTTTTCTAGAGAGAAGACATTTATATCCAGGGAGGAAAAATAAGAGGCATTGTCAAAAACCAAACATTCAGGAATTCTGAAATGAGTGATAATATGAGAATTTAGAAACGAAACTACCTGGTTTGTGTTGACTACCTTTAATGGTAAGGCTTCAGACCATATCGTAAAATAATATGTTGTCGTGAGAATGTACTTGTGCTTCTGTGAGGAAGGGGGATTAATCAGTCCCATAATATCTAGGCCCCACTGTTGAAAAGGTGTGTCTACCGTAACAGGCTACAAAGGAAAAGATGTTTTTTTCACCCGTCCTGCAGCCTTTTGACAGATTATACACTTGTGGGACAAAGTGTGAGCATCCTTATACAAGGTAGGCCAATAGTAACTAGCCCTTAGTACTTTGTGAGCAGTGGTATCCCCACCAAAATGACCCCCGGCATCACCGGAATGAAGTTCATCCAACACCCTTTCAAATTCCTCTTTTTCTAAGCAAAGGAGAAAAACACCATCAAAATTCTTTCAAAATAATATATCATTAATTAATTGGAAAGATGCAGATGTAAGCCTTAGTGATCTTCTATTTTTTGGATCAAGACTACGAGGAGCAGTTCTGTGCAGCAAATAAAATCTGATATTATAATACCATGAATTGGGCACAGTTTGTGCACAGCTAATTTGTGTTTCGTTATGTTGATTTGCAGTTGTTGTATTTATTTGATTTTCTGACTTTTCAATAGAATCAGCTACCAATTTACAAAGGCCTTGACCTCTAACAATTTGTGTAGGTACTGTTTCGATATCATATTCCTGAAGTGATGTCATCCAATCTTCCCTTTTCTCTCCCAACTCTTTTTGCACTAACAAATTTCTTATAGCAAGGTAAGGAACAACAATTTTTGTCATGGATTTTAACAGGTAAGACTTGAAATGTTTAACTACTTTAAAAACAGTGTATGCATGCTGATATACTACAGGGTAATTTAGTTCTCCTCCTTTAAAGGCAGAGCTCATGAATGAAATGGGTATCTCATTGCTTTCAACATTTTTTTGTTTGAGCATAGCAGCATAAGATCTGTCAGATGCAAAAGTATATAAAGTAAAATCCTGGAAAAAATCAGGGCTCATCAAGGAAAGTGCTTCGATTATAGATTTTCTAATGGAATTGAAATCTTGATTCTCTTGTGATCCCCATTTGTACAGGACATCCTTCTTTATTAGATTTTGTAGAGGTCTAAACATCTAAAAAAAACTCGGAACAAATCGTCTAACAAAATTAATTTTACCCAAAAAGGATTGCATAGCCTTTTTGGAAGAAGGTGGGGGAAGATTGGTAATGGCTTGGGTTCTTTCGGGATCAATTATCATTCCATATTTAGAGACTATAAACCCAAGCAATTTCCCATGTTCTACTGCAAAGACTGATTTTTTAGGATTGAGTGAAATGTCAAGCTTGCGACATCGTTCTAACACGACCCTAAGATGAGACAGGTGATCTTTCTTGTTCTTGGAAAAGGCAGTGACATCATCTAGGTAGACCACAACTGACTGATTGATAAGGCCATGAAAAGAAATGGTCATTGCCCTCTGGAAAGTGGCACCGACATTTATCAATCCGAAAGGCATTTTTCTGTAGGCGTAGGTGCCCCATGGGGTACGAAAAGTGGTTTTCAACTGATCTGATGGAGACATAAGGACCTAGTTATATCCTGAGAAACCATCTAATAAAGATAGTCTTTCAGAACCAGATGCGTGTTGCAAAATTTGTTCCATTGGAGGAACAAGGTAATTGTCTTTATCATAGGCTCAGTTTAAATTGTGAAAGTCGACACAAAGTCGAATTTATGCACTCTTCTTTCTTACCGGGAGTAAATTGGATACCCATTGGGTATGCTGAACTGGAAAAATGATCTTGGCAGTGAGTAATTTATTTAGTTCCTTTTTAACAGTGGGTTCTAATTTAGGATGCATTTTCCTCAATTTTTGTTGAAAAGGTTGGGTTTGGGGTTTCATAGGAATTACATGTTGTAATGTGTTTGGGTCAAAAGTTTTTAGATCATCATACGTCCAAGCAAACACATCTTTGAATTCTTTAAACAATTTTATAAAAGCTAACTTTTCTTGTTCAAAACATCCTTTTCCCAGATTGATATTTTGAGGATTATCTTGCGTTCCTAAATTTACAGTTTCGTACAACAATGAGAAACTGTTTCTTTTGCAATCGATTACTCCTCTAAACTTGTCATGTAGGTCATAAAAAAATTCTAGTCTAAGAACAGATTTGGGCATAGAATTTACTAGCTCGGATGATAATTCTGCAGATCGAGGATCGGATATTACCATGAAATCTCAGAGGTTTTCCTCATGAGTGCTTTCATCGATTACTGGATCTTGGAAGGTGTCTTCCATATGAAAAAAATTGATGATTTGTTGATCGTCATCAAATACTCGCCATTTTGTGATGTTGTCAGGAATCGATGGCCTGAATAACAATTCAACCGAAAATGCATTAGGAGAAAGAACTTTAGCAGGCAACAATTTAGAAGCAACATTAGCTAGTAAATCAACTTCTAAATTACTCGACCTAGGAATGGAATTTATATTGAAAGCGATAAATTTATGCATTAAACCCCATACCTCGGTTTGGCAATTCTTCAAATGCGGTGATAAACAATGTATTGCATTCTTACCTGTTTGACTACGATTTCAGAGTCACCGAACACTACCAATTTTTGCACGTCCATATTCAGTGCCTTCCTTAGTCCCTGCAGAAGTGCTTTGTATTTTGTTGTGTTGTTAGTACATGCAAACTCCAATAGACAGGCAATAAATTTTTTGTTACATGTGGGATCGATAAGCACACAACCAGCACCTGCCCCTTCCCGGGATTTGGATCCATCAAAAGATAAGGACCAGATTTGTTCATCATTAGCAATGTTTGGTGTACTTGACAAAGTTGTTGTCTGATTATAGGACATTACTTCAGATTGTTGTTCTGGGTTGGTGATAGCAGAAATTTCAGTCATGAAATTACCAAAAAAATTATTCATTCCCTGCGTCTCAATCAAATTTACGGCAGTAGTAAAAGGCTCATTTGGATCGTTTAAATATGTCACGGTGTACTTGAGGTAACGTTGTCTATTTATTATGATCTTGTTAGGTTGTTCATTTTCTGGCAACCACAAATGAGACCAGTCTGTAGAAAAATAGTCATGTAACCGATCTGACCAATCTCTACTCAAAAATAAACCATATACTTCAGGAATGTCAACAACAATAATATCAATTACTTGGTGAACATTTGGATTGGACGATAATCTTATCAACACATTTTTGAGTTCACCAATGAATTTGACATTAGTTCGATCTAACTGAATGATTTTTAAATCAGAAGGTTTTACCTCAGCGTTAATTTTCTGACACACAGACAGAGGCATTACATTTGACGAGGCGCCAGAATCAACCATACAGTTATGTACATTCCTATTGAAAAATTTGAAAGTTAATAAAAAAAAAATTGTGAAGAGACAGCAGAATTCTACTGATTTTTTATGGTTGTACCTGCAAAAGTTTTATCTAAGTTTCCTACAGTTTTTTATCATATGTCCCTTTTATCCTAATTTTCAGATGTCTTTTTACTGGGGACATCTTTAGTTTTATTTGGGTCACTTTCTATTGATTTCTTGCTAATAGGATCATTCTTTTTATTATTTTCAGCAATACTTTGGAGCATTTTCTGTAGGATAAGAGGAAATTTAAGTAATTCAAAAACTGATATATTTTCCCTTAGTTTTTTAAGATCTTCAACCAAATCATATTCTAAAACTGGGGCAACAAAGTTTTGCCTTGTTTCAGTTTTCTTTGGTTGTTTTGAAACCACATTCCTACTTGTTTCGGGTGAAGGTTTGTTTTGTGTTTTACTTCGAGTGTTATAGGGATGGACAGTTTCAAAGTTTGCTTGAAAGATCTTGTCCGACAAATGCCTGAAAATGGGAGGAAATGAGTCCTCCTCATCAGGTCTTTCTTCTTCACCTGTATCGTCATGATTTCCAGGAGGAGCAGAAACAGAGTTATCATGTGCTTCAAGTATTGTTTGCAAAGCATATTATGGTCCTTCAAAGTTTAGACCTTATGTGGTCGGGTTTGGCCGATTTGGAGGAAAAAGTTTTATGAAAGGTGGTCTAAAACCTCCTTTACTTGTAGATGCATCCTCAACGGATATTTTCAATTCTACGACCTGATTGGATAATTTATGGAAAGCCTTCTGCAGACTCTCCAAGTCTAATGTTTCTTGTTGATTTTTAGTTTGAGGAGGTCTAGTGAGAATTTCTATTTTCTTTTTAGAGGATGAAGTTGTTTCAGCCTCACTACTTAGGTTATCTTTTAAGCTCATAATGTCTTTCTCAATCAAGACTGCCTCCTCAAAGGCTTCTAATAATGTGTTCTTTTTGGACCTTTTAACCCATATGGCTATATTTTTATGCAAGGCCTTAGTATAGTATGCAACAATCATATTTTATGCAGGCATTGAATCTACAGAGATTTTGATTTTTAGCGTTAGGAATCTCTGGTTGAAATCCTTAACTTTTTCTTTAGGGTTCATTTTCAAACTAGAGAGTTCCATTACCAAGAATTTTGGAGATTTATCATCTCCAAATTTTTCTAGAAAACAGGTTGCAAACTTGTCCCAAGAGACGATGGTTTGAGGTTGTTGCACAAAATACCAGGTTGAGGCATTCCCTTCAAAAGTGTACGAGAATAACCTGTAGACGACATCTTCATGATCGACACTCTGGAGTCTAACAGCTAACATAAATTTCTTAATGTGATCCTCGGTTGATTGCATTGAATCTGGATCAAATTTGGGCAGCCATTTCTCCGGATGTTTAGGCAATGGGTGTTGGGGTCTAGGTACTGCCACGGCATATTGATCGAGCCAAGGTTTGGCGGGATTATTTTGGTTTGCCATGGGAGTTGGTGGAGTCGAAGGTTGAGATGGTTCAGATGAAGAACTGCCTTCATTTGAGGATTCCTCTCCTGAAGAGGGTGGAGAAGAACCAGGTGGGGATGGTGGGATATCAGATCCTCCAGCACTAAGGATAAGTGCTTCAGCAGGATTGGTAATATTACCACCTAAAGGGTTTTCGGGCAGACCAGTGTCTTGAGGTCGTTCTTGAAGATTTGTGAAATCAAGGGATTGATTACGTTGTCTACCAGGTTGCCTAATTCGGGATAAATCACTCTGAGTTCTTATGATCGACTAGCAAACAATTTCTTGGACGTCAATCCCTTGAGGAACTAGTGTCATTGGTTCGATGGGAATGTCAAGAGTAGTGTTTGAGGTAGTATTTGGGTCGAGTGTAATGTTAGTGTCTGAGCGACTACGCGTTACGACAGGAGAACGAATGTTTGGGGGATTCTTACGACCTCCACGTGTCATCAATGAATTCCAGGCCCTCTTTCTAGCGCCATTTGTTGACGGGCGTTTATGACACACCATCAATGGGAAGGATAGATCCGGACCGAGGTTATCTATTTAACCCAAGTCGTTTGGTATGATCTAACCTAACGGGTTTTATGGATCCGTTAGCCAACTAGGATCCTAAAAACAACTAAAGGAAGTGAACTAACTAAAAATACAATTCTAACCATCAATAATTTAATTACAAATGCTTTTAACTACGAGTGTTAATGTACAAGGATTATATATAGTTTACAAGGTTTGAATAAAACCTTGCGAAATTAGTTGTTTGAGATAATGTTTCTAAACAAGATTAAGTATGAACAAAATTTATTCTAATGTTCTAAATATCAAACTAATAAACAACGAATGAATATGATTGTAATGATATAACGAAAATAGACAAAGCTAATTAACGTCGAAATAATGCAATCATTATTCATTCACATATAAACAAAATAAATAAATAATACACTAACTAACCTCTAGCTGATCAGCATTAATAAACTAAAACTTGTGTGAGCTCCTCTTATCCTGTGTCAAGTGAAAACCTATGACAGAAACAAGCATAATACTTCCTGAAGAAATTCAAGGAAGTGTTTCATATTCTGGAGCGAGTTTATGACAACAGAAAGTTAAATAATTATATATCATGTGACCTTGAGATATCCAATAACTAAGAATGAAAGAAATCCCAATCCTCGATAATGGTGTTACCAACTATCTACCATCGGACGTAAACCCAAAATACTTAAACAGATGATCAATCACAGATATAAACTAGACCAAAAGATAATGAACAGCATAAAGAAAAGCAACGATATAAAATATCATGTGAAGAAAAGACTAAAGCTAATTTGACATAGATAACATTTCATATCAATAAATTACATGAGAACACAATGAAAAAACACTGCACATTTTACACAGGTCTAAAGCCAACGAGCAAACTGTGTTCTCATATAATTTCAAAAATATATGTCCATTCTATGGTCTAGGAAAAACATGCCTTTATGTAACGTCCTCGGCCATCCATGTTGGGCCACGCTACACCAGATAACGCTTTCTTTCTCTCTGGGGAACATAATGTAACATACCCAGTATCCAACTGAGCTATGCCACATAAATTTTCCGAACTGCATGTAATTAAAATATATACACACAGAACTCTTACGGAAATATATATACATAAAACGTAAACAGCCAAATACATATGTAAATGCACGGATTCACACTAAAATAACAGTAAGCGTATACATGCAGCATATACAGGAAATGTATAAATATACAGACAGTCATAACCACACATAAGATAAACCCATAAAAATACACATGTAAATAACAATGCAGCATGTAAATTTATCACACAATTGGCATTTATCTTGGTAAGGATGTCACCAATTGCGTGCAGACCTTCCACGAACCTCCGAGCCTTAGACCACATTGTTCATCACTCTCAACAGTGAGTCACCCCCGAGCTGGGACTAAACTCCACCCGGGTAAATGGATTCCTAACCAGGCTAAAGGCTCATAGACAACAGGAAAGACTATGTCTCAGGTGCCAACTCAAACTAACAACCTACAGTCCCTCATTCCCCACATGCATGTCCCACCCAGGAAGTATGCCCCTTCTCTGCTCAACAGTCCTTCGGCTTCCCCACTTCCTTTCTGGGCTTCAGCAACAGGCCGGACAGAAAGTCTCAGAGCACTGTAGTTGCAGTTTAGCACCTTCTGGAAATCAATTCCCAGCAATTCTCTCACCCATAAAATTGCTCATGGGCCTGACAACCCGCCTCTTTAATATCCCACGGGCCTGAAAACCCGCTTCTTCAGTCCAACTCCCAATCTAACCAGATACACCAACACAAAATGGCTATGGATACAGGTTCAGGTACTGTCATGAAAATACGAAGGATAGCTCAATGGGTGTGTGCATGCTCATGGATGATTGACTAGATGACTGAATGATGGAAGGAACGGTGGGAAGAATGATGGAAAATATGGGAAAATGAACTAAGCCCCAACAATATGTATGCATGTCCCCAACTTGACACTTGTCATGTTGGGAGCTACTTTGGCCCCACTTGTCTCCAACTTTAGAACTTAGGATAAAATAATTATCCATACTTTATGATTTAAGAAATATTAATATAATATTCCTTTTTTGCTTAAGCTCCCTGGATTATCCCTTTTCCTTAACTTTTAGGCCCCTCCCTTTCCCTAACCAGTGGAGTTTAGTCCCCCATCTCTTTTATCATGGTCGGTCTGTGCACAACGATGTATTTTATATTAATTATGAGACATATACAAAAATAGGCACACTAGACTTTAACATCTAGGCTCTCTGGCCTAATCATCACAAAACTGGCTCACCAACCTATAAACACGGCATATACACAAAGGATCATTGGCCTCAATATCGTGTGCACTTAATATGTTGCGCGCGGTATCCTGGAATGTGCACACTTCATCATTTTACTGCACAGTACATGCGTGCACTATGCCATAAAATGTGCATGCAAAAAATGATATCAAATAGCTCACCAACTTAAGTACATTTTCATTTACATTACAATTGGGTTTGGCCGAGGGATATTACAATCCCCTCCCCTTATTTATGCACTGTCCTCGATGCATCGTGTACCCATATAAAACAAAATTTCAAAAATCCTCAAAAAGATGTGGGTATTCTCCCCGCATTGCATCCTCATGCTCCCAAGTAGCGTCCTGAGGACCGTACCAGGTCCATTGGTTACAAGCCCTATGGCTCGATTCTGGAGCTATTTGATTTTTCGGTCCATAATGTGTACCGGATGCATTTGAAAAGCACCTTCTTGCTCCACCTGAATCACATTCCAAACAATAACATGATTAGCATCAAGTATATATTTCTTGAGTAATGATACATGGAATACATTATGAACAAACATAAATGCAGGCAATGCAATCATATAAGCTATTGGACCAATCCTCTCTAGGATTTCAAACGGCCCACAATAGCGAACTACCAACTTTGAACAATTTCCTAATTTCAGGGAACTTTTGTTGGCCTTCACTTTCAAGAATACATGATCACCCAATTTAAATTCCATGTGAGTTATGCCCTTATCAGCATAGCTTTTCTGCCTATCTTGGGCAGCCTTTAATTTTTATTTTTTTTTAATCATTTTCTCCTCCATTTCCCTGAGCAAATCTGGCCCAACCACTGCTCTATCTGTTGGGTTATCCCAGCTTACTGGTGTGTTGTTCTTTCTGCCATAAAGTGCCTTAAATGGGCTCATCTTTAGAGATGCTTGGTACCCATTGCTATAATCAAACTCTACCAAGTTTAAGTAGTCTTCCCATTTTGATGGTTTATCCATCACATACATCCTCAACATATCTTCAATCACTTGATTCACCCTCTCTGTTTGACCATCTGATTCTGGATGATAAGTTGTACTAAAATTCAAGTTTGTTCCAAATCCATTAAATAATCCCTTCCAAAATTTTGAGGTGAATTTTGGATCTCTGTCAAACACAATTGTCTTGGGTATGCCATGTAATCTAGCAATTTCCTTCATATAAACATCAGTAATATTGTCTTCCTTGTGAGTGAGATTAACTGGAACAAAATGGGAAGCTTTAGTAAGCTTATCCACCACTACCATGATAGAATCATGTTGCTTGTTTGTTCTGGGAAGTTTGGTAATGAAATCCATGGTTACAACTTCCCATTTCCACTCAGGAATGGGTAATGGTTGTAGAAAACCAGTTGGGTGTCTATGCTTAGCCTTTACCTTTTGACATTCCAAACATCTGGCAATAAAATCGGCAACCTCTTTCTTCATTCCTGGCCAATAATATTGTCTCTTTAAAGATGCAATAGTTTTCTGATATCCTGGGTGCCCAACATAGGGTACATTATGCATTTCCATCAATACCAAATTTTTCAATTCCTGAGAATTTGGTACATAAATTTTGCCCCTGTACATGAGAATTTCATCATTATCTAGCTTATATTCCTCAATTTTCTGCTGCAAAATACCTTGTTGTAATTTTGCCACTAATTCCTTGTATTTCAAATCTGATTTGGCAGCCTCTATAATTTTGTCTTTCAAATCTAATTGGTACATGCTAATGGTTGTAGCATGCATCTCATGCACTCTTCTTCTGAGTGTATCAGCCACTTTGTTCTCTTTCCCCTTGATATGCTTGATATCAAAGTCATATTCACTTAGAAATTCTAACCATCTGGTTTGCCTAGCATTTAGAGTTGGTTGATCAAATAAATATTTCAGACCATTATGGTCTGTTCTTAGCTCAAACATTTTCCCCATGAGGTAGTGTCTCCATTTCCTCAAGGCATGCACTATGGCTGCCAACTCCAAATCATGAGCGGCATAGTGTCTTTCATGCTCCTTCAACTTCCTTGATTCATAACATATAACAAACCCATTTTGACTGAGGACTCCACCAATTCCATCTTTACATGAATCTATGCATACAATGGAGTCTTCATTTGGGTCTGCAATCCTTAGTATTGGAACACCTGTTAATAATCGTTTCAAGTGTTGGAAACTCTTTTCACAATCCAATGTCCACTGAAACTTCACACCCTTTCTTTGCAAGGAAGTGATTGGGTGTGCAATCTTTGAAAATATTTCAATGAATCTCCTATAGTAACCTGCAAGACCCGTGAATGATCTCACCTCTGTCACATTCTTTGGCACTGACCATTCTCTAATGGCTTCTATCTTCTCAGGATCCACTGCTATCCCATCCTTTGAAATAATATGTCCCAAATAATGAATTTGCTTCTGATAAAATGAGCACTTGCTCAATTTGGCATACAAATGATGCTCCATTAATACTTGCAACACCATCCTCAAATGATGTTCATTCTCTTCCTCTAACTTAGAATATATAAGAATGTCATCCAAAAAGACAATGACAAACTTGTCTAAATATTCTCGGAAAACACCATTCATTAAGCACATGAAAACAACTGGTGCATTTGACAACCCAAATGGCACCACTGTGAACTCATAATGACCATACCTTGTTCTGAAGGTGGTCTTGTTGATATATTCCTCTTTAATCCTTACCTGATGGTATCCTGACCTGAGATCTATCTTTGAAAAGATCTGTGCATCCTTCAATTGATCAAAAATATCATCAATCCTTGGCAGAGGATACTTGTTCTTAACAATCACTTTATTCAACTGTCTGAAATCAATGCACAATATTAATGTCCCATCTTCCTTCTTCACGAACAAGACTGGGGCACCCCAAGGTGACACACTTGGGCGTATATACCCCTTCTTCAAAAGTTCTTCAAGCTGCATTTGCAACTCCTTCAACTCTGGTGTACTCATTCTATAAGGAGTCTTTGACATTGGAGCTGCTCCCGGCATTAAATTTATAGAGAAAACAATATCTCTCTTTGGGGGTAGTCCTGGTACCTCCATAAACACATCTTCAAAATTTTCCAAGACTGCATAATCTTCCAAATTTGGCACCTTATCTTTAGGTGTCTCTTCCATATGTGCTGCAAATATTTGACACCCTTTTCTGTAACATTTCTTCAGCTGCAATGCTGAAATTTCTCTGATGGTTACTGCCCTAGGAATTCCCTGCACTTTCCTTAGGGTCCTTTCCTCATCCAAGCAAGTAAATGTCGTGTTATGACAGTCTAGGATAGCATGATGTTGGTCCAACCAATCCATCCCAACTAGACAGTCATAGGAACCTAAAGGCAAAATGTTCAAATCTTCCCTGGTGTTCAGTCCATTCATGTCCATAAGACATGACTTAACCATCTCATTAACGTTTCTTTTGGCTCAGGTAGCTAGCTGCACCAACCAAGATTTTCCATGCTTGCTTCTTGGCAAATGAAAACTTTCCACCATCTTAGGATCTATATAATTATGACTAGCTCCTGAATCAATTAAAATAGCAATGGTTTGGTTGTTGATCATACCTTTCACTTCAATCATATGAGACTGATACTCTGCTTTCTTGTTGTCGAGGGCTGCATAGATCCTTGGCACATTTTTGCCCATGTCCTCCATTGTTTCATCTTGTTGCACAATGTGAACAGTACTGCCTTTTTCACCTATGTGAGGACAATATTTGAACATGTGATATCCTTTACAACCCAAACATTGAATAGATGGTTGCCTTGGCCTTTGGCCCCATGTTTCAATTGTTCTGGGCTCTCGAGGAGTTTTTTGTCCCTGTTGATTATTTCTGAAGAGTGGTGGCTTAGATCCCTTCTTCCTCTGATCCACCTTGAATTTATTTTTGTCTTCCCAAGATTTTTGGAAAGTTGGCCTTGATTTTTGTTGATCATATAGGCATTTAGCTCGCTTTATGGTCTCCTCCAATGTCTTGGGATCATCATAGTGTATTTTGTCACTGATGAAGGATGGAAATCCACTCAAATACCTATGAATCTTAAATGTCTCATCCTTGATGAAAGAGACATACTTCAACAGTTCTAAAAACCTTCTCTCATATTCATCTATTGTCATACTTCCAAGCTTGAGTTCAAAGAACTCTTTCATTTTCTTGTCATAGTATCTCTTAGTCAAGTATTTCTTCTCAAAATACTTCTTGAATTCCCTCCAAGTAATATTTTTCTCTTTAATGTGTTGCACCTGCACAAGCTAATCCACCACATGGATGTCTTTCCCTTGAGTTGATAGATAGAAATTCTACCTTATGCATGAGAAGAATAATTATGCAATTGAAAATACTTTCTCATGCCCAACAACCATGTCTTTGTATCTTCATCCTTCTTGTGCTCACCATCAAATGTAGGAGGTTTGATTTTGTTCATTTCTCCTCGTAGCTCATCCACCCCAGACCTCTTGTTCTTCCTGACAGGGGGTGGACTTGAGTTGTTATGTTCTCTCTTATTGGAATGCCTCGGGGAGTGATGGTGATGTCTTCTAACACTTCTTGCTCTTGTTTTCTCATCAGGAGGCATGTGACTTCCAGATTTGCTTGAGCCACTCTCCTTATCCAACTTCTTTTCTATTTGATTCAAGCTTTGCATTAACTTCATGTTGAAGTCATCTTACTGCTCCTTGGCTCTCATAATCCTTTAATTATCAGATTTATGGCTTTGTACATCCTTCTGCAAATATTAATGGTCTCTGCCATATTCATGTTTTCATTCCTTTCATCTCCATGTCCATTGGAGTTTGTTCCTTCAATGCCCAAATGGACATCCATCCCTCTAATCTCATCCTCCTTACTGTAAGTCCCATGTTCCTCTTCCATTCCTCTGGACTCTATGTTGATATTGATTTGATCTAGTTGTTGTTAACTCTACAAAATGTGCGGCCAACAAAACTTTGTCATGCTAACTGTTTCAACAATTTCATGAAAATATGAACCATTCTGGTTCAATAATATATTTCAGAATTATTTATTCTGATTTCCTGGAAATTTGAATGCCCAGATCAATTTTTTGGGTGGATATTTAGATTTCACTGTCTAAGACCTTTCCAACGCCTTCCCCCATGCACGATTTTGAGTCTTGAGCAAAAAGTTATGGCTATTTAAAAATTGTCCATTAATTTTTCTGTTCATTTTTCAATTTGGCACAACTCTGTGCTGTAAATATGCATTATTGCACCTACTCCTTTGGAATTTTCATAGGATATCAATTGTTTTTTCTCATATACATCTTATGGACACTCTGTCCAAGTTTCACCTCTTTCTGGGTTCTGGGATGCTAGTTACAACTTGCTGAAATTCCAGACCAAAATACCATATTGTAACTGGTATGCTACAAGTTCCTTATTTTCCATATTAAACTCTTTTAACATGCCCAAAAATTTAATTCATCTCTTCGAATGTCTTCTATTATTCCATAGCTTTCCATTGACTTCTCCTGCGCCTCAATCTGATTCCGGAGCAGAAAGTTATGGCTCTTTGAAGTTAGTTGGGTCTTAAAATTTACCCTTCATTGTTTGTGTTGTAACTTTCTCATAAAAGCTCCATTTCACGAACGGTTTACACCATTAGAAAGCTCTCTCCGGGATCTTTTATTTGAGCTGCAAGCATTTGTTCTCATGGTTTCTGCGTTGCTAAAAATTCTCTTAAGGGCCTCAAAAATGCGCTGCAAAAAGATGATGTTCAAATGATATAAAACGTCACAGAAAATCATTGGTTTTTTGTTGTTCTTTACCCTTCAAACAACTTCACGCGCACAAATTTCGACCTGTAAACCCATATTCACCATGCACAACAACAACACAAGGTAAATTGTGCTTCGCGCACCTATAACCACTGTGCATCACTTCTCTGTCGTGCCAATAACTACTTTTGTGTCACGCACCAATATTCACCGCGCACAGTTTTGGTTCTTGCCCTATTACATGTTGCACGCAATTTTTGTATCGCACGTTGATATTCCGCATGCATTATACTCTACACGTTTCACCATGCCAGAGTTTAGTACGTCTCCACCGTGCACCAAAACTCTGCGCGCACCACTAACTAAACCGGCGTGTAACAACATATACCCACATTGGGCGCACACCAACAAAACTCCTCTGCACTCTGCCAACACTGCACACACCACGCGCGTCATTATTATGTGTGTGCAAACCGCGTAATGCTAAATTTAGTGCGTGCTCCTGTACACCAACATTTTTCTGTGCGGCGCCGAAATTTAGCGCGTGCACCAGCACGCCAATATCTTGCCGCACAGTGCCAAATTTTTACATATCACCAGCTTTTACTGTGCATCATGCATTTTTATTTTGCCAAACATGCAAAAATTTGTTGACTGTACAGTCCGTACAGTGTTGACGTGGCAGCTGACCGTACACTTCGTACGGACGTACGGGTGACGGGGCAGTGAGTTGGCACACTGAAAAGGCACACACACAGGCAGACAGGTGGATGACATATTGTGACATGTGGCACCACTGCAAGGCTGACATGTGGCACCACTGCAAGGCTGACACTGGCACATACATACCGCTGACGTGACAAGGTCTGTACAGTTGTACGACATGTGGCAACTGACTGGACTGGCAGGCTGACGTGGGAATGTGTGTGTGTGGTCGAATCATATCTTGACACATGTCATTGTTAGTTAGTGAATGTAATGGTGCCACGTGGCCCAATCATGGGCTGCCATGTGGCACCCCTCCATTGGTCGGCGATTAGAAAAATTGGTATGGACTCCCAGGGAGTCGAACCCGTGACCTCTGATCTGGGCAAGTGACTTGGCAGGGCCGGGCTACCATCCCGCCCTCAGTGTTCCTTGTAAACCATGGGCTAAACGTAATATTTAAGCTTGAGTGGAGGTTTAATTCACAGAGTAAAGGGTCGAGGCTAGGCTCCAGTCTGGGTTCTTTTATACACATACAACCATACACTTGGCGGTCCACTCCTTCGCAACAACCCCGATCCAACACCACATGACCACTACCATATGACCATTCGTTGTATACTTTGGGCACGTGGGTATATTACATGGCGGTTAGCCCCCGATTCGACGCTTACCATGTGACTGTACCATGTGACCGGACCTCACGCAGATGTATGGAGTTAGCGTCCGATCGATCAGGCTAGCCCGTCGACCAAGGCGCTTGACCAGGGGTCGGAGCTTACCACATGTGATGCGCGTGGAGGATTAGACTAGGACACATGGCCACACACGCGATCGAGGGCTGAAGATTGGGGGCTAAAGACCAGGGGCCAGCACGCCAGCCTAGCGTTTGGCCACATGGAGGGCGCCCATATGACTAGGAGCCCGCGTGAAGGGGGTTGTGCCCTATTATTTTCCAATTATGGGTTTGTAACTATATAATACAGATTTTATTTGATTTTTTCAACAGTTTTGAGAGATTTTGGCCAATATTGGGGGATCTGGAGCCCTTTTTTAGGCCAGATCTTGGGGGGAAGTTAGGAGTTTGTTGCCAAATTCAAGCCTATATAAACCAGAGGTTCTTGGCAGCCTTAGAGGAGGTTCAGAAAAGTAAAATGTTGAAGAATTGAAAAGCTAAAGCCATTTTTATGCAGGGAAGCCATTGAGGAGAGCAACTTTGCGGGCCATTTCCAGGAGCTTCGTTCATCCGTTTTCAATGTCGTCAGTTGTGATGAGTTCTTGAGATCTATCAAAACACAGCCAGATCATTTTGTAAGCCATTTGGAACTGTTATGATGTACTTTTGAAGCTTTGAAGAGAAATAAGAAAGCCTCACCCACTGAGACAAAGGCCCGAAGACGTAGGCGAGATTGTCGAACTTCGTTATCAACTTTTGTTGTTATGGTTTGTTGTTTCTTCATGCTTATTTCAAGATCTGTATATTTCTTTATGGCTTCCATGTTTCATCTTTAATTCTTCCTCCTTCATCAAATTCCTAAATGGTTATTTAACTCATGTTTTAAAACTCAACCATTGTCTTTAAAAGATCATTTCGGATCATTAAACAATTGCAACATGGTTGTAGTAACTTGGTAGTCTCTGGCTGGCAAATTTTAACAAATAGTTTGCATGTGTTTTAACCACAGAGTTTTTTTATCAAATATATTGCATACGACACCAGTACACATAAAATGGAAGAGACAACCTTGGCATCTTTTTTATGAATGCAATCTGGAATACAACAGTATTAGAACTCTATGGTTGTTATAGCAATTGTAATAATACTATAGAAATCAAACCAAATTCCATAGTCTCTTCAAGGATGATGGACACTCCTCCAATTTGCATGAAGATTTCCGCCCAACCTCAAACCAACCTCCCAAGTTGCTACAGATAGTGCTCCCACTCAAAAGTTTTTGACATTGTCTTAGCTTGAATATTAAGTGTAGAGCTGGTTAGTATGTATCTTTGTCTATTTCCTCTGTGAAGTGTTGAGATAGACAATTTTGGAGATGTCACTAGAATGCAACAATATTCTTGGATAGAAATCTAACTGAGAGTAAGGAAATCGACCCAAAAGTTTCTATGCAGTCGCTAAGGAATAAATATGTAGTCTTGTAGGTAACAAACAACAATGTTCTTCCTTCCCAACAAGAATAAATCATACACATCGAGCAAAATAAGCAGCACACTCAGTAGAACGGCCTCCCCACACAAACTTCTCGCCCAACAAAGGATATATCATTCCAACAACTAGAAAATTGCCCCCAAAGCAAGGTAATACTGTCAAGCACAATGAAATATCGGTCCTTGGAGCAAAACTCGATTTCTAACATATGAACTCAAGAGATGGCGTGACTCAACACTTAGGAAACTCATCTCAGCTACAAGGAATAGACCCCAAACAACCCTGTATTGTACCCCTATATAAAGAGAATCGATCCAGGCCCCAGAGTGCACCTCCACAAACAGATTCGCCTCTTTTTCTTAAAGAAATGCAGCCACCCTTTTCAGAACTCGACCCTCTTGGATAATAACACCTTTACTCACATAGAAAACGGCTAGTCAAAGGGAAACTCACCCAACATGAACCAAATGACCTCAACAACAAATAACTCAACCACAAACAATTGCCTCAGCCGCCAAAAGATGAGATCTCAACCATAAACATGGAAAACTCGTCCCAACTCACAAGGCTTTCGACTTGGCATGCAAGAAACTTAGTTCAATGAGGGAATGTGTCCCCTACTCTGCAAATTTGGCCCCTGTGATGAATGATCTTGGCCCTTTTACGGTCCCTGCCAGATCTGGTCTCTACCACAAAGAAATCATTCCCCTCAGGTTGGCAAGATCTCCAGCTCTTATACCATTATAATATCCCCAACAAAGCTAGATAGGGATATCATGTACTTTTATGCTATTACGTTATTTTTCCACAAACACTTAGCATTCTTTCCACTAGAGACATTTTATCAAACATATTACCGGCAAAGCTAGATACACATGGAATAGAAGAAAATCATGGATTATTTTATTATGAATGAAAATTTGAATACAATCATCCAATGGCTGCTATGGCAATTGTACTACATCAATGAAAATCACACAATAACAAGCCAAAACCTGGATGATGCCATGGTCACCACCATGAAACCCTACGAATATGCACCTCCAAACTGATATCAAACCATAGATGAAGCTCAGTTGAAGATCATGGATGGATCCTCCTTGTCTAGCTAGGGTGGATATTGCACCACCAAAACTAAACTGCAATGGTGGAAGGGTTTTGCTAAACCCTAACAAAACAATGGCTCCAAGAGCACACCAAAATGAGAGATCAAATCATAATGAGGAAAGGTGAAGTGTTACCCTTCCTTTATACTTCTTCGAACCCCTTCTAGATCTTTCTTGTCTTTGACCAAATCCACATGAAGATTAAATTCACTTTATAACCCTTTTAAACCCCCTTTTAATGTCATAAAATAATTAATTGGCTTCTAAGGCATTCCTGGACGTCGAAAATCCCTTTCTCATCATTCTGACCTTTAGGCCTTTCTGTCTCGGTTCCAACAAGCTATTACACTCATGTATCCCTTTAGATAATATGGTCCCAATAACATATTTAGTACATTTAATTAAATTATGCCCAATAATAACCAAAATTATGGAAATCGTCGGAACACCACGGAACCAAGAGCAGACTGTGCAGAAACGATCCTGATGATGAAAGATGGTGAATGGGATAGCATGAGCCCCATATAACCCCTCCAAATTTCCCAAGCTCAATGTTAACCTCATTTTACTCCTATGGCCAGGTCGTCATAAACTTACAAGGTCACCTCTGACTGCGGAGTAGGGGAATCCAAAAATGGAGACATTACAGGTGTCGCCCAACCATACTTGTGTATCTTTCTCATGTGTATGTGTGTCAAATGTTCTTTACTTTATTGGCTAAGTATAGAACTTGAAAACTACATCTGTTAAAGAACACAAGTGTATGTAATTAAGTGCATAGTTGGGTAGGCACCTTGGATGCAAAGAGTTAAGCGTTGAGGCTTGACTTGTTAAGTATCTAAAGGTGTAGTTATGGGCAGGCCTTGAGTGAAGAGGCATAGTTTAGGTGAATTACTCTCGGCTTGGTCTAATTGTTGAGTTGGAAATGTAGTGGTGTCATGCAACCCTAGGTGTTAGGCGACTTAGATGCACCAAGTCGAATTGGATCCCTAAAAAGATTGTAGATGCATGACAATTTCAAAACTAGGCCATCATTATTATAAATAATTTATGTTATCACTTAAACCACAACTTAATGAAATGGCAGTTCCTGTATATAAATATATTTCTTGAAACTAGAAAAATAATTTTATAAATCATTATTGTTAACCATCTCTCTACAAGCCAACAACATAAGCTAATGAATTATTTTTTAGATCTCTTTAATCAAAATATATTGTTAAACCCTCTAAAAGTAGAATACTCAAAACTATATAAATATATTTTTTGAAATTAGAAAATTAATTTTATAAATCATTATTGTTGACCATCTCTACAAGCCAACAACATAAGCTAATGAATCATTTTTGAGATCTCTTTAATCAAAATATATTGCTAAACCCTCTAAAAATAAAATACTCAAAACTCAACCTTGTCTTAATAACCTTACATTAAAAAAAAAGAAGCGTGCTTCAACTTATGCGATAAGATACTTGAATTACAACTTATGCCATAAGATACTTGAATTACATAGTTGTAGGCAACCCCCTAAAAACAACTTAATTATATACATATGTATATGAAAATATTCTTTTTTAAAACGATTTTTTTAACTAAATATTAACATTCAAATTAACTCATTTACTATATTTCATAACTTTTATGTTATGGAATATAAATGTTATTTAATTATTTTTATTAAAAATTGTTTTTTATTTTTTATATTGAAATTTATAAATCCCATACTAGAGTAATACTATATTTCATAATTTTTATGTTATGGAATATAAATGTTATTTATTTATTTTTATTAAATATATATATTTTTTTTTAATATTAAAATTTATAAATCCCATACTAGAGTAATAGATTACAAATTACAATATTTTTTCGACCTTATCATCTAATCATTATCCATAAAGTTTGAAGAAAGATGTCACATCCAAGCCGTTACCAATGCTTTTTACCAAATTGAC
>ML782916.1:893733-912787 GCA_009831015.1 Picea engelmannii
GAATTCCTCCGGAAGCAAACCCTAGGCTAGATAGCCAAACAAAGAGTAGCGCATCAATCCCCAAGGATAGTGCATCACAAAAGACTGATCAGATGTTCCAAACCCTAGCCAAGAGATATCCAAGCCAATACTGAAACTAGTTGCTGCTGCAGCTACAGCTGCAACCCTCCTCAAAACCTGTGCACCAGACTGCAACTGCAGTGCGCACCAACTGGGAAACTGCAATTCTGAGATACTGTCAAATGAGAACTGGCACCCTGTATTTATAGTAATCCTGCCAGTTTGTTGGGGTCGACTTCTCCTTCTGGGTATGTGTCTGTTCAGTATATTATTATTAATTCTGGCCGACTTCTTCTCTTGGAGGCTAATAGCCTAATATAAATTATCTTCTTGAGCTGACAAGGCTTCTAGGGTTATTAGCCAATTCATTAGGGTTTCTCTTGCTTCCCGGAGTCTTCTATTCTCGTCAAGTTCACACGTGGGGGTAAATACCTCCCGCAGCTACCATAATATTAACACCAGTTTCTAACAATGGTCAGCCTTGAGGGAATTTTGCTTGTAAGGTTGCAGTCGAAGAAACACCTGATCCCCGTCTGCAAATTGACGTTTAGAGCGACCTTGATCTGCTTGTTGCTTCATGCGATTCTGGGCCATGACCAAATTCTCTTTGAGGGTATGGAGAATAGCCTCTCAAATTGTAAGTGTTTGGTCAACAACCTGGACCTTCGAGACACCTGGAAAATATGAGAGAGTTGAAGGTGTATTTTGTCCATATAATGCTTCAAAAGGAGTCATGTGGGTAGTTGTATGGTAAGAAATGTTGCACCACAATTCAACTAGTGGTAACCATTGAGCCCACTAATTTTTCCTTTCCGATGCAAAACACCTCAAATATGTTTCCAAACACTTGTTGACAACTTCAGTTTGACCATCCATCTGGGGATGATAAGTTGTGCTGAGATGCAATTCGGTTCCTTGGAGCTTAAACAGTTCTTTCCAAAAATTGCTGGTGAAAGTTGGGTCGCGATCATAAACAATAGAATGCAGATTGCCATGAAGCTTGAAGACCTGATCCATGAAAAGTTGAGCCACAGTGGATGTTGTAAATGGGTTTTGAAGAGCACATAAATGAGCATACTTGGAAAGACGATCAACTACCACCATGATGATTGATTTATTGCACGATTTAGGTAAGCCTGCAATAAAATCCATAGAGATATCCCGACAAATAGTAGGAGGAATCAAAAGCAGTTGTAGTGTTCCAGGAGATTTTATTGTTTCTCCCTTTTTACGTTGACACACATCACATTCAGACACAAATTTGTGAATGTCCTATTTCATATCATCCCAGAAAAGAAAGAACATTT
The DNA here is from genome assembly GCA_009831015.1 of Picea engelmannii. Lineage (NCBI taxonomy): Eukaryota > Viridiplantae > Streptophyta > Pinopsida > Pinales > Pinaceae > Picea > Picea engelmannii. The sequence continues at coordinate 895,101 of ML782916.1, forward strand.
GACCCGGTCATAGTTTTTGGTAAACCCTGAGTGTCGAGCTGTGGGTGTAGCATGAAGCTCAGAAAATACCGTGGATTTAAGTTTTGACTGTGTACTTAAATACAAACGACCTTTGTATCGAAGATCATCATTGAGCCAAGAGTACCCTGGGGAGACTGGAGAATTCGACTGCAATTGTTGTATCATATGAGAACTTTTGGGATCTTGTAGCCATTCCTGGCGAACAGCTTGGAGCCAATCTAGTACAATGAAGGAGAGAGAAAAAAGGGACCCTTCATCTTCATATTTTCTGGAAAGTGCATTAGCAGACATTGTCTTTGCCTCTTGTAAATGATCTCATAATCACATCCAAAGAGCTTAGTCACCCATTTTTGTTTCTCCAGGGAGGAAAGGCGTTGTTCCAGAAAATACTTGAGGCTTTGATGATCTATCTTAATTTTGAAGCATTGCCCCAATAGATAAGAGCGCCAAAGATCCACGACATGCAGAATAGCCAACATTTCCTTTTTATAGATTGATTTGCCCAAATTTCTCTCTAACAATTGTTTTCTGGTAAAGGCTAAAGGTTGACCCGCTTGCATAAGGACGATTTCGATTCCTTTCCCGGAAGCATCACATTCTAGGACAAAGGTCTTTGTGAAATAAGGAAGGGCCAGGACTAGAGTGGTGCACATGGCCATCTTCAAGGTTTGAAAAGCCTGAGCAGTTGTTGGAGTCCAAGTGAAATAATTCTTTTTAAGGAGAGTAGTGAGAGGTGCCACAATCTTTCCATAATTCTTGACAAACTTGCGATAATAACCTGTTAAACCCAGAAATCCACACAATCTTTTGAGAGACTTTGGGTGAGGCCAATCTTTCATAGCTTCAATCTTTTTAGGATCCACCCTGACACCGGCCTTGCCAACAAGATGGCCCAAGTACTCGACTTCTGAGGCACCAAAAGCACATTTAGATTGTTTGAGGAAAAGTTGGTGCTACGAGAGTAAATGGAGAATTTTATCCACATGGGAAAGATGAGATTTACAAGTTTTACTATAGATGAGAATATCATCAAAGAAAACTAAGACAAAATGACGGAGAAAAGGACAGAAGACATGATTCATGAGGCTTTGAAAGGTGGAGGGGCCAAAGGGCATGACCAAAAACTCATAGTGACCCTCGTGAGTTTGAAAGGCAGTCTTGGGTATGTCAGCTTCTTGCATATGTTACTGGTGGTAGCCAAAACACAGATCAAGTTTAGTGAAGAACTAAGCACCACTCAACTCATCCAAGAGATCATCGATGAAAAGAATGGGGAACTTGTCCTTGATGGTGAGATTATTGAGGGCATGAAAGTCGAGACACGTATGCCAAGTACCTTCTTTCTTAAGTACCATGACCACAAGGGGAAGAATAAGGGTTGGTACTAGGGCAGATAACACCCGCTTGGAGCAATTCCTTTACCATTTTCTCAATTTCATTCTTTTGGGCAAAGGGGTGGTGATAAGGGCGAACATTGGGAGAAAGACTTCCAGGAACAAGGGGAATGGAATGATCATGAATACCATGAGAAGGAGGAAGTCCCTGAGGGGTGGAAAAAACAGCTTGAAGTTTGGAAAGGATAGCTTGGAGGTCAGGATGCATAGAGGGTGTCTCAATGGCTTGAATAGAATGGAATTGAGAAATGATACCGGAGTGGCCTTTATTGAGGAGATTTTCCATACGATGGGAACTAATTATCTCAGGAGAACCCGTTGTGAGACCTTGGAATTAATACCTTTGTCCTTCCTATTGGAATTGCATGGCTAATTCCTTAAAATCCATAAGAATGGGACCCAAAATGCGTAACCATTCAACACCTCGCACAATGTCACAACCTCCCATGTCAATGGAAAACATATGAGATTTCAGTTGGTAATGTCCAATTTGAAGATAGACATTTTCACAATGCCCACCACATTTCATGGACCCACCATTAGCTATCATGATTTGAAAATTATTGACAACACGAATATAACAATTGGTTTCCTGGTCAATGCGACGATGAATAAAATTGTGGGTGTTGCCACTGTCAACAAGGATGATGACCTTCATGTGCTTAATGTAGCCAATGAGCTTGAGCGTTTGTGGGGCTGAGAAGCCAGTGAGGGCATGCAAGGAAATAAGTGGGTCAACTTTAGGTGGGTCAGCAAGCTCCTGGGTGGCATCGGGAAGGGAGGGTTCTTCAATAAGGGGAACTGTCATATCCTCTTCAGGAACATCTTCAGAGATGGCCATAAATAGATATTTTTCCTTACACTCGTGCCCCGAAAAATAGTTTTCATCACAATTATAGCAAAGACCCTTCAGTTTGCGTTCATCCATTTCAGCCTAGTTAGTTTATGGACCTCGAGGGGAGTAACAGTGGGGTTAGGATTAGCGGTTTGAGGGCGAGGAACAAAAGGGGGTTTTTTGTTCTGGGAAAAAATAACTTGTTGGGCCTCTTTAGCACATTGAGTAGCTTCCAACCAAGTTGGAGGGCGAGCCATGAGAACCTGGGATCGGATTTCATCCTTGAGACCACAGATAAATGTTTCACCAAAGAATGCATCTGACATGCCCTCTATTCGAAAGGCCAAATGCTCAAAAGCAGTGATGAAATATTCCATTGTGTCTGATTGTCTCAACTTGGTCAAACGATCGAGATAGTGGGTATCAATATCAAAGTGGGCATAGACCTCAGCAACAAACTCGATCCAAGCAATATACCCCAGACATGAATTTTTTCGCCATTGCCACCATTGCCAGCGTTCAGGATCTAGATAGACGACAACATAGTGAAGTTTGGCCAACTCATCAATAATACCATGCAGAGAAAAATAATGCTCCATTTGAGTGACCCAACCTGTAGGATTAGAGCCATCAAAATTATTGACCTCTACGCAGGGAAGACATGGTTCACGATGAAAGGAGTTGGAGTGAAAATGCAGAGACTGAGGGGAAACAACAACATTGGGTTGTTCGGATGAGGAAGGACACGTAGGGTGGTTCAACAATTGATTGACAATAGATTGTAGGGAGGTCAATTGGGTTGTGAGGTTGGCTTCCATGTTGTTAAATTTGTGCTCTAATTTGTTAATGAGGGAATTGGTAGAATCCATCTAAGATGGAAGATGTTCAATGGAGACATGGGCTTGATTGATGGAAGTTTGGAGCTCTTGGCTGCGAGTGGTGACCATTTGGAGAGGGGAAGTGAGGGTAAGGAAAAAAATGGGTGGGTGGGACCACAAAAAAAGGACTTAGAAGTGGTAGGTACCACGACAATCAGTGCTTGAAGGGAAATATAATGGAATAGGTGGCAAAATAGGGAAACTGGGAAGGGGTCAGGTCCACTGAAACAAAAAGGATTAAAAATGAAGGGGATGATTATGATTAGGGAGAAAATGGGAATCCAATGGAATAGGTCCCAAATAAGTGTGTCGGCGGGACCACTATACTCCAACCTGAAGAATACTGCAGTGACGAAATGCTCAAATGCTTAACAGGAAGAAATGTGTAGTAATTTCGCAACCAGAATGCAGAAGACATTGTAGCATGACAATAGATCTTGTTGGTTCTATTTTTGTTTCCTTCCCAAGGGTTACTATATTCAAGAGTTCTACAGACAAAGGTTTTCCTTGTGTTATAGCTCTCTGATAACATGCGAGGTCCAACAATAGTACTCGGCCCAATATCTCAGGGCACCAACTAAGGAGGCTAAACCGTACCCTTAGCCATACTACCCGACTACCCAGGTACTAGAGAGTATCTTCCCGAGTGTTGTTCTCGGTGGCACTATAGCGGTCAGGTGACTGATCAATTTATCTATGGAGGCCTTCAGGAGATCTAGGCCAATCTGTATGCAGGTGATGTCTGATGCGCTGCCACTCAAGGGGTACCAACAGGGGTCACAAGGGTGGCCAACAGATGTGCTCTTAAGTACCACTTGCATTTCTTGCATGTATGAATCCCCGACTGCGGGTTTATGCGCATAACGACATATCTCTCTAGCTTAAACACGTCAGAATACGTCTCCACCCTGAAAAAAATTTAACCCACAATTTTATGCCAAGGAAGGTGCTCTGATACCACTTGTAATATTCTTGATATAAAATACTATGCAGAACAAAAATAATCAATTAGAAATGGAAGATAAACAATGATATAACCATAACAACACCACAATAATACCAAAATAATACCAAAATAACACCGGAACGAGCACTTTGATTACTGAGAGCAATGTTTGTCAGACAACTGAGAGGGGGAGTGAATCAGTTGTTACTGTGCTTAAACAATAATGCCCATTTTAAACTCTTTACAGAACACTCAATGACGATCACGATAAAGCAGGGAAGTAAGCAATAGAATATTCAACATCAATCACACACATGAAATATACAGAGACAGATATTTCCTAAGGAAACCCATAAAGGGAAAAACCTCTTCTTCTTGATATGATAAGTAATCTTTATTTTCTGTACATTATCATTCTTATGAGCTCCAACTCTTCTTGAGGCTACAACCTCTATTTTACAAGCAACAACTTACTGAGAGCACCAAATCTCTGGTTTCTCTAGCACCCACTAGAAGGAAGCACCAACTCCCTAAGTGTTCCAGCACCAACTGGATGGAAGCACCAACTTCTAGTCACACAGGCACCAACCTGTATAACAGAGAACAATAGTTCTCCCTTGTACCACCCTGCCACCCTGGTTTTTCTGGCTGCAACCAGATGGAAGCTACAACTCTGTGTGTTCAAGCACCCACTTGAAGCTTCAAGAACACCAGTCCTCCCTATCACCTCCCTACCACCCTCAAATATAAATCTTTTCTTTCTTCAATTTATCATAGTGGTACAACATTTATCTATGGCTTACCAGTCTCATCATTGTTTTGTTGCACTGCTCTACCCTACCTGCATCAGTGTCTCGTTGCTCCCACATACCATGTTCTTTCTATTCTTCTGTGTTTTATACTCTGCGCTATGCCTCTGCATGCTCTTCACTACGTCACTGTTCTGCCCTACAGGTTGTTCACTTCGTCTCTTCCTCACAGCTGCATAGCTAACCAGCACAATCACCTCACTTCTCTGTTTTGCTTCTTTTTCTCACGTCGAGTCCTCTGCTTGATCATCATAGCAACTCTTTGTCATCCCTGGCGGTTAGCTCAATGCGCTCATCATCAATGGGCGTTATGCCGAGATTCCTTAGCTTCTCTGGAAGTCAAAACTCTTTGTCTACTCTATTAGTTACAACCAGTCAATTATGGCTTCTTTGGATTTTAAGTCCCTTCCTTCACGTGATCACTGGCAATGACCATATGCCTGGGCTTAACGAGCACTTGAGCACTTATTAATTAAATGGCCACAATTCATTCTCCTAAAATGGATGGCTGTTGTAACTTCGACACTTTTCCCTTCAGAACTTTTGGGTTTCAAACCTTTCAAAAATTTTGAATCAGAATTCTCGAATAGATAGGACGGTTCATATTACATCTCAGAACCAGATCAATGGTTAGCGTTAATCCTTACAGTCATCCTTCATTTCTTAATCTAATGTCCATGAATTAATCAAGCAATGAGATGTATGGCCACCTTTTACTCCGCGACTTTTTCTATTATTCTTACGCTATCCTTCCACTGTATTTTCATCAACAGTTGATAGTACACTTGACATTAGATCGACGATCGAGATCTCCTTTGGGTTTTTGGACTTCAGAGATTTCAAGTCTCAACCCTTTCTTTCCTCTATACATCAATCTTCCAGAGATGACAAGCCTCTGACGTGTGTCCCTCTCGGATTAACGATCGAGATCTCCTCGGGTCTCTTGACTTCGGAGATTTCAAATCTCAACCCGTTCTTTCCTCCAGAGTGATCACCTGCTGAGTCAGTCATAAGACAGTGGAGACCACTTGCTGTCGATTAACGTTTTCACTTACACTATCCTTCCACTGTGGTAGATCGATGGATGAGACTGCTCCCGAAGTGATCTTCAAATCGGACGTCTCGTGTCCACTTTGGGTCTTCGGCATTCAGGACTTCGGGTCTTTGGGTGAGTGCTGGTGGTAAGAATCCCGAAGAAAAACTCCCAAAGTGATGTAACTCTTGGGTCACTTGATGACGTGTCACAAGCCGACCAACTACCACGTGTCACTCTGATTCATGATTTGCACGTATCTGAAATGTTGATTTCAACTTAACACTTGTCATTCTCTGACTGTGCCATGTGTCCTTGATCTAACGACTAGGATAGTATCTTAGATCGACGACTGAGAGTGACTTCAGACTTTCGTCCTTCGGGACTTTTGATATTTCTTGGTGGTGAAACTCCCGAAGTGACGTAACTTGCTTACATCACTTGTTGACATGGCACGAGCCAATTTCCTCTTGACGCTTGTCATCACCTGATTATGCCATGCATATTTGCTGACGTGGCCTGCTGACATGGTCTGCCGACGTGGTCTTCTGACAAGGTCTACCACTATGCCCTTTTGCTGACGTGGTCTGCTGACCAACAGCCCTGAACCAATGGTCCTCGTTTGTCCTCCAAATCCGACTGTCCTTATTCATTTTGGATTTCCAGGCTTCGGGTATTTCATATCTCAAACATTCTGGAGCGTAACCTCCTCGCGACTTTAAGCCTAAACTAAATGTTGTTCGTCAATCAGGATCTTAGATCGATGGTTTGATCTGTCAGCGTTGTGGCTCTGCTAGCTTATACTGTCCTTCCACTTGAAAGTGATCCGATGGTTGACAGGAATTTGCATAATTGAATTCGCAAACGTTTTTCTCACTTATCCTGTCCTTCCACTCAAAAGAGATCCAACGATTGTGAAGTTTCTTAAAACAGATCCACGATCAAGAATGATTGCGCAACCACAATCTGCGAGTGTTTTAACTTGTCACCCAACTCCGCAATGGGAAGATGTGCGCTATTGGTGAGTTAACCACAATCGTTGATCTTTGAAGTTATAAGATCAGATGGTCCTGACTAATTGCGGTATGGGAACAAGTGCGCTATTTAATTCTCCTTTCAATCTCCACAATTCATCCCTGTCGTAGATTTGGCAATTGCGCATCTGACGGACATGATTTAATCTGACTTAAACTCATTGTTTGTTGGATCAACTGCAGTCGTAGATCTTTGAAGCTATGAGATATGACAATCTAGACAGATTGCGGGATTGTAACTGGAGAGTAGTTTAATTCAGCTTTCGCTCCCCGCAATTCATCCCTCTCGTTGATCTGGCTTGCAGATCCGATGGTCTTGATTTGATCTAAGTTTTATTGCACCATCTCTTCTGAGCTTTAATCTCCAGTCGCTTATGTATTGCACTTTCATTTCTGAGCTATGATCTTTGCTTGTTGTTCACTCCTCCTCCTGAGCTTACGCTTCCTTCTGCTCCACCTTTTGTTCTTTCCATCAATGAAGGGCACACTCTTTCCTACAAAACATACCAACAATCTTCCCCTTTGGCATTGATGGCAACCCTCAAAGGCTGCACTAGACTGCTTAGACCTCCAACTGTAGCATCTAGACTACTCCTTTTCCCCTCCTTTAACATCAATGTCAAAGAAAACATGCTCTCCTTGAGTTGTTGTAGTGATTTTCAGAGGTATCAGATATTCAACCAACACATACTCTCCCTCACAGGATGGACTCTCTTAGGTTGATAATGGGGTCACGCCCAACTTTTGGCATAGATACTCAAACTGAGATTTTGCAAGCGGTTTAGTGAAGATACCAACAATCTGATCTTTGGATGTAATATAATGCAAAGAAACAACAATGTTGGTCACCTGTTCCCTCAAGAAGTGATACTTGATGGGTATATGCTTGGTCTTGGAGTGAAATACATGGTTCTTTGACACAGTGATTGCACTGGTATTATCACAATGAATTTGGATCGGTGCAACATATTTTACCTCCAAGTCTACAAGTGTCTGAATCATCCACAATACTTGGGTACAACAAGTGGCAGTTGCAATGTATTCAGCTTCGGTAGTTGATAAGGAAATGGAACCTTGCTTCTTTCTCAACCATGATACAAGAGAATCTCCTAATAAAAATGCACCTCCACTCGTGCATTTCCTTTCATCCACCCAGTTAGCCCAATCAACATCTGAATAGGCTAGCAGTTGAAAATTCTGATTCCTAGGATACCATAGGCCATAGTTCATTGTTCGTTTCAAGTATCTGAATATTATTTTGACAGCTAACAAATGACTCTGTTTAGGTGTAGCCCGATACCTTCCTACCATTCCAACAACATGCATTATGTCTGGACAGGATGTCGTGATGTACAATAGGCTGCCTATCATAGACCTATAGGAACTCTGATCAACATCAGGTGAGTCGTCATCCTTTCTTAACTTGCATCCAGTGACCATAAGTGTGCTCATAGGTGTAGAATCTTCCATTTGAAACCTATTCAACATTTCTCTTAGATATTTCTCTTGAGAAAGAAATAATCCTTCAAACCTCTAAGTAATTTGTAGACCAAGAAAAAATGACAGTTCCCCTATCATAGACATTTCAAATTCAGACTGCATGGCAGAGGCAAACGATTGTACCGACGAAGCATTATTGCTTCCAAAGATGATGTCATCTACATAGACTAGCACAATGAGCAAATCATTACCCTTTGTTTTGATATATAGATTGTTGTCAAATGTTCCTCTCTTGAACCCTTTGTCTTGAGGATACTTGCCCAATCTGTAATACCAGGCACGAGGAGCTTGTTTCAAACCATATAAGGCTTTCTTCATCTTGGAGACAAAGTCAAGGTTATCTGACAGTTGGAAACCCTCTGGTTGTTCCATATAGACTTCTTCTTTTAGGTCTCCATTTAGAAAAGTTGACTTGACATCCATTTGATAGACTTTAAACTGTTTATGACAAACATAGGCAAGAAACATTCTAATAGCTTCTAATCTTGCTATAGGCGCAAATGTTTCATCAAAGTCCAGTCCTTCTATTTGAGCATATCCTTTGCAAACTAATCTAGCCTTATTTCTTACAATATTTCCTTGCTCATTCATCTTATTTTTGTAGACCCATTTGAATCCTATTATATTTTTATTTGCTGGCCTAGGAAGGAGTTCCCAAGTGTCATTCTTTTCAATCTTGTCCAGTTCCTCATTCATTGATTTTAACCAATTTACATCTTCACCGACTTCATTGAAGTTATTGGGTTCCACCATGGATATGAAGGCCATATGTGATTGCTCAGTGTCTTTGGTTATTCTTCTCTTGGTTTGTACACCTTTGCCTTTCTCACCAATTATCTAACTTTCAGGATGATTCTTTTGAGTAATTCTGGAGGAAGGATTTGATGTTGATTGTTGTCCTGACTCTTCTTGTCTGGGTGTCTCTTCTCCATCTGATTCTTGGACCTGTTCATGTTCAGTTTCAGTTGTGTCCTCTGTAGTAGACTCAATATTGCTCACCTCTCTTACTGGAACTCCTTCATCAACCTTTGAATCAATGCAATCAACTAATTTATGCAATATTTTATTAAAGCATCTATATCCTTTACTATTAGTAGCATATCCTAAGAATATGCCTTCATCAACCCTGTCATCATACTTGCCAAGGTTTTCATTATTATTCTTTATATAGCACTTACTCCCAAAAACTTTGAAGTGTTTGATTGAAGCAGGTCTTCCATACCACAGTTCGTAAGGTGTCTTGTCACTATGTGGTATGAGGTGGCCTTTGTTAAGAATATGGATTGTTGTGTGTATTGCTTCTACCAAGTAAGTTTGACCAATGTCCTTCTCATTCATCATTGAATTGGCCATTTGCTGAATTGTTCTGTTTTGCCTCTCAACTACTCCATTTTGTTGTGGAGTTCCTAGGATTGTGTATTCGCTCTTGATCCCATGTTTATCATAGAATTCCTTGAAATCGCTTGACATGAATTCTCCTCCTCTGTCTGATCTTACTGCATTTAACCTCTTGCATGTTTGATTCTCAGTTAAAGACTTAAATATTTTAAAATTCTCAAATGCTTCATCTTTTTCTTTGAGAAAAGCGACCCAAGTAAATCTGGAATAATCATCAATGACCAGCATAAAGTAGTTTTCCTTCCCCGTGCCTTCCTGTCTTGATGGTCCACATAAATCCATATGACCTAATTGGAGTGGTTTCTCTGTTGAAGTAGAGCTCTTAAATTTAAACTGTGTCCTGGTTAGCTTTCCTACTTGGTAGGGTTTACACACAGAGTCTTGTGGCTTTGATATTCTTGGAAGATATTTTACTGGCTCAAGATTTTTGAGCTTGATTAAGAGGTCAAAGTTTAGATTTCCAAGTCTCCTATGCCATAACCAACTTTCATCATGTTTGCTTAGATGACACTCTTATTTATCTTCTTTCAGCACATATACATTATTTTCTGTCCTTATGCCTTTAGCAACCACTTGACCTGAATTTACAAATTTTATCTTACAATCCTTGGAAGTGAACACCACTTCACATCCTCTGTCACACATTTGACTTACACTAAGCAAATTATGTTTCAACCCATCTACAAGCAAGACATCCTGGGCTTTTCCTTTACCATTACTCAAACTCACCATCCCTTTACCCTTGATTTTACCTGGTTCATCATTTGCAAAGGTTACATTTCTTGTTTTGCTTTTACTTATAGACAGAAACTTATCCTTGTCTCCAGTCATGTGCTTGGAACATCCACTGTCTATATACCAGGGGTCTTTTTTTTTTGGAGTTGAAAGTAATAGACCACATTTTTAACTATCTTTCTTTTTCCATGTGTTGGCATTTCTAGCTAAAGGATTTTTCCTTGGATTTGCCTTGTACTTCTTCAGATGGAAGTTTGCAGCTTTGTGTCCAAAGTTATGACAATCATAACATTCAAGCTCATTGTTCAATAGGTCAAAGTGATTGGTGCTACGTTGTCTAGTCATTTGCTGCTTAGTTCTATGTTGTAAAGATTGTTTATTTCTTAAACTTCCCAGTTGCATGTCTCTAAACTTAATATGACAATTTACAATCTTATGACCAAAATTAGAACAGTAAAAACAATAGCCATGGAAGAAATTTTGGTACCTGAAGGATGGCCTTCTTCTTGGCATTTGTTGCTCCATCTTCTGATCTCTTTGTTTTTTTATCAGGGATCATCTTGTCTCTATTAGCTTTGGTGACAAAGTACTCTCATGGTCTGATTGTCTGTTGACTTGGAACTTGATCATCTTTACTAGCTCTTTGCTTTCTGGTTGTTTGCTACTTGAACCATTTACATAACCAAAACCAGTCTTCAACAAAGGAGCTCTATGTTTGCTCAGACTGTCGTTAAGTTCTGCTATGGATTAAATGCTTGGAAGATTTTAGAGATACAATGTTTTGAACTTCTCCATCTCTTTTCTGGTTTTTACTACCTCTTCTTCCAAGACTTCACATCTTGCCTTCTTTTCTGATAGTTGATGTTTCAAAATGTCCTCTATTTTCTTTGCGTCTTCTAATTCCACTTTTAGCAGGGCAAAGTATTCATCGGGTCCTTTATTGTCTTTCTCGAACTGTATAAACAATTGTTTTTGCTTTTTCTTCTTAGATCTAAGTCTAGCAATTTCTTCTAGAGCACTTATCAGTTCCCCTTCCAAGTCAACCACAAATTCTTCATCGTCAATGTCACTTCCTGTGTCTTCATTATCATAATCCTCTTTGGGCATAAGCATAAATTCATTAATCTTATCTTCACAGGAAGAGTCACTATCCGTGTCTTTTGAAGAGTCAACATTGTTTACACATAGACTTTTCTTTTTACCAAATCTCTTGGGTTTGTACTTCTTTTCACGTTCATAATTCTGGTCATGTTTCTTGTGTGGACACTTAGATGCAGAGTGACCTATCTTTCCACAGTTAAAACATTTGAAGGGAAATTTGCCTTGGTACTTGCCTCATCCTTTCTTTAGTCTTCTCACAAAATTTTCTTCAATTTCATCAGGCTCAGAATCCTCATTCTTATCTGCTATAAATGATGCTTCTCTAGAGGTGGCTTTATCTTTACATATCCTCATTTCATAGGCAGTCAAAGTTCCTAGGAGTTGGTCAATAGACAAAGATTTTAGATCATTAAGTTATTCTATAAAAAAGACCTTTGGGTTGAACCTATCTGGCAGAGATCTCAAAATTTTCTAAACTAGAGAGACATGCTCAATTTTTTAACCAAGTCCTATCATTGCATTTACTTGTTCTTCAACTCTCAGAAAGTACTTACAAATAGTTTCATCCTCTTTCATCTTTAGCTGTTCACATTGTAATCTATAGGTTTCAAGCTTGGCATCCTTTACCTTTTCATTACCTTCATAACTACTGATCAGTTTGTCCCACATTTCTTTGGCAGATTCTAAGTGCATAACTTTTACAAATTTTGTTTCTGCAAGCCCACTCAAAATAGCATTCATAGCCTTAGTGTTGAAGCTGAATTCTAGCTTGTCATCCTTAGAAGCTAGTACAACTGGTTTTACATAACCAGTCTCTACCACATCCCAGACATCTACAGCTAGGGCCATTATGTAGGTTCTCATCCTAACTTTCCAGAAGGCGAAGTTTGTTCCATTAAACAGGGGGGACTTATTGGTTTAAGTTCCTTCATGGATAGTCATGTTTAAGCTCTAGGATCTACCCTTAGATAAAAAGAACCGGATTTGATACCAATTGTTGGACAACTGAGAGAGGGGGGGGTGAATCAGTGGTTACTGTGCTTAAACAATAATGCCCATTTTAAACTCTTTACAAAGAACTCAATGACGATCACAATAAAGTAGGGAAGTAAGCAATACAATATTCAACATCAATCACACACATGAAATATACAGAGACAGATATTTCCCGAGGAAACCCATAAAGGGAAAAACCTCTTCTTCTTGATATGATAAGTAATCTTTATTTTCTGTACATTATTATTCTTATGAGCTCCAACTCTTCTTGAGGCTAAAACCTTTGTTTTACAAGCAACAACTTGCTAATAACACCAACTCTTTGGTTTCTCTAGCACCCAATAAAAGGAAGAACCAACTCCCTGAGTGTTCCAGCACCAACTGGATGGAAGCACCAACTTCCAGTAACACATGCACCAACCTGTATAACAGAGAACAATAGTTCTCCCTTGCACCACCCTGCCACCCTGGTTTTTCTGGCTACAACCAGATGGAAGCTACAACTCCCTATGTTCAAGCACCCACTTGAAACTCTGAGGACACCAGTCCTCCCCAACACCTCCCTACCATCCTCAAATATAAATCTTTGTTTTCTTGAATTTATCATAGTGATACAAAATTTATCTATGGCTTACCATTCTCATCATTGTTCTGTTGCACTGCTCTGCCCTGCCTACATTAGTGTCTCGCTGCTCCCACATACCCTGCGCTTTCTATTCTTCTGTGTTTCATACTCTGTGTGCCATCTGCATTCTATGTGCTATGACCCTGCATGCTCTTCCCCACAACTGCATAGCTAACCAACACAATCATCTCACTTCTTTGTCCTGCTTCTTTTTCTCACGTCGAGTCCTCTACCTGATCATCATGGAAACTCTTCGTCATCCCTGGCGGTTAGCTCAATGCGTTCATCATTAGTGGGCGTTATTCTGAGATTCCTTAGCTTCTCTGGCAGTCGAAACTCTTCGTCTACTCTGTTAGTTACAGCCAGTCAATTATGGCTTCTTTGGCTTCTAAGCCCCTTCCTTCACATGATCACTGGCGGTGACCATACGCCTGGGCTTAATGAGTTATTGAGCACTTATCAATTCAACAACCACAATTCAATCTCTTGAAATGGATGACTGTCGTAACTTCGACACTTTTCCCTTCAGAACTTTTGGGTTTCAAACCTTTCGAAACTTTTGAATCGAAATTCCCGAACAGATCGAATGGTTCATATTACATCTCAGAACCAGATCAATGGTTAGCATTAATCCTTATAGTCATCCTTCATTGCTTAATCCAACAACCAGGACTTAATCAAGCAATGAGATGTATGGCCACCTTTTACTCCATGACTTTGTCCATTATGCTTACGTTATCCTTCCACTGTATTTTGATCAATGGTTGATAGTACACCCGACATCATATCGATGGTCGAGATCTCCTTTGGGTCTTCAGACTTCAGAGATTTCGAGTCTCAACCCTTTCTTTCCTCCGTACGTCAATCTTTCGGAGCTGACAAGCCTCTGACGCGTGTCCCTCTCGGATTAACGATCGATATCTCCTTGGGTCTCCGGACCTTGGAGATTTCAAATCTCAACCTGTTCTTTCCCCCAAAGTGATCACCTGCTGAGTCGGTCATAAGACGATGGAGATCACTTGTTGTCAGTTAACATTTTCACTTACACTATCCTTCCACTGTGGTAGATTGACGGATGAGACTGCTCCCGAAGTGATCTTCAAATCAGACGTCTTATGTCCACTTCGGGTCTTCGACATTCCAGACTTCAAGTCTTTGGGCGAGTGTTGGTGGTAAAAATCCCGAAGAAAAACTCCCAGAGTGACGTAACTCTTGCATCACTTGATGATGTGTCATGAGCCGAGCAACTTCCACGTGTCACTCTGATTCGTTATTTTCACGTACCTGAAATGATGATTTCAACTTGACACTTGTCGTTCTCTTACTATGCCATGTGTCCTTGATCTAATGGTCATGATAGTATCTTAGATCGACGACTGAGAGTGACTTCGAACCTTCGTCCATTGGGACTTTGGGACTTTTGACATTTCTTGGTGGTGAAACTCCTGAAGCAATTCTCCCAGAGTGATGTAACTTGCTTACATCACTTATTGACATGGCACGAGCCAATTTCCTCTTGACGCTTGTCATCACCTGATTATGCCATGCGTATTCGCTGACGTGGTCTATCGACATGGTCTTCTGACGAGGTCTGCCACTATGCCCTTTTGTTGATGTGGTCTGCTGACCAACAACCCTGAACCAATGGTCCTCGTTTGTCCTCCAAATCCGACGGTCCTTATTCATTTTGGATTTCCAGGCTTCAGGTATTTCGTATCTCAAACATTCTTGAGCATAACCTCCTCATGACTTTAAGCCCGAACTAAATGTTGTTCGTTGATCAGGGTCTTAGATCGATGGCTTGATATTTCAGCGTTGTGGGTTTGCTAGCTTATCTTGTCCTTCCACTTGAAAGTGATCCAACGACTGAATGGAATTCGCATAATCGAATTCTCAAACGTTTTTCTCGCTTATCTTGTCCTTCCACTCAAAAGTGATCCAACAGTTGTGAAGTTTCTTAAAATAGATCCACGATCAAGAATGATTGCGCAACCACAATCTGTGAGTGTTTTAACTCGTCACCCAACTCCTCAATGGGAAGATGTGTGCTATTGGTGAGTTAACCACAATCGTTGATCTTCGAAGCTATAAGATTGGACGGTCCTGACTAATTGCGAGATGGGAACAAATGCGATGTTTAATTCTCCTTTCAATCTCCGCAATTCATCCCTACCATAGATTTGGCGATTGCGCATCCGACAGACATGATTTAATCTGACTTAAACTCATTGTTTGTTGGATCAATCGCAGTCGTAGTTATTTGAAGCTATGAGATCTGACGATCTAGAGATATTGCGGGATTGTAACTGGCGAGTAGTTTAATTCATCTTTCGCTCCTCGCAATTCATCCCTGCCGTTGATCTGGCTTGCAGATCCGATGTCTTGATTTCATCTGAGTTTTAACATGTCGTCTCTTCTGAGCTTTAATCTCTAGTCGCTTATGTACTACACTTTCCTTTCTGAGCTGTGATCTCTGCTTGTTGTTCGCTCCTCCCCCTGAGCTTATGCTTCCTTCTGCTCCACCTTCTGCTTTTTCCATCAATGACAAGCACACTCTTTCCTGCAAAACATGCCAACAATGTTCACTCACCACTTCGAGGGGGAAACCTATAGTAGAGCAGAGCTCTATTACAATAATATCCAAGACAAAACTTCTCATACCCTGGACTCCTATTTATACTAAATATGTCTATCAAAAGAACAATCTAGAGGAAGATCCTTCTAAAAGCGAAAGATTCTATTAGGTCCTCTTACATTGGACTTATTCTTCCTTATTGTTAGGCCTTATTAATATTGACCTTTATTACATGGAAATATATTATTCTACCTACGTTAGGGGTTAGGTCCCTAACAACCGACTAGGGCAAGTAAGCAGAAAATTGAAAAATTGGAAGGGAAGATAATACCGACTTAACTAACACCACTCTTCCAACTGGATTCAGCCAGATGGCACCCCATAATTCAAACTGGTCTTTTATCTTCTGCAATAATTAAAGCTATTTCAAACAGATCGACATTCCCAAATATTTTAAAAAATTCCAATCGACTGAGAAAGGAAATTGAAATATGTGAGTTATGCCCATCAAAATAGAAGCATTTACATTCCAAGTATAAATATGGTTTTTGGATTTATTAATTAATCCTCCTGAAATCAGAGTGAACTGATCCAATACAAGCTTGAACCTTCGAGCTATGATTTTAAGGCCCCTCCTATCAACAGAGTGTCATCAAAAAATTTAGAATGCTTAATTCCTTTAATACCTCTAGCTATTCTGAGACTTATAATGTTTCCTGAAGTTCTTTCTTGTTCTACTCTTTTGTTTAACGCTTTAGCCATAAGAACATATAAAAGAGGGGAGAGAGAAAAACCTTGCCTTAGCCCCCCTTGAGGCTTTGAAAAAATGCATTGGTCTACCATTAATCAGTGGGACAACCCAAGGGTTATTAATACAAGAACCAATCCAAGATATAAAGGACTGGTTAAAACCAAATTTTTCCAAAACTGTATTTAAACATCAATGCTTACCCGGATCAAAATAATTTGCCATATCAATTTTGATAATCATATCTTTCTCCCCATTCGTAAAGCTAGAGTGAACGACCTCTTGTACCAGAATTATGTTGTCCCAAATTTGTCACTTTTCCACAAAACCCGCTTGATTTGGGAGGATAAGATGAGCTAAGAAGGGCTTCAACCTATTTGCAATAATCTTTGCCATAATTTTATAAGAAACATTACAAAGGGAAATGGGATGAAAACTGTTAAAGGAAGAAGTGTTTTTTTTCTTTAGGAATTACAGCGAAAAAGGACAAATTTGTGGCACCTCCCATACGAGACGACTTATGCACATATTCAACCATCGAGATGAAATCAAATTTAATGATGGACCAACATCTTATATAGAAGTAACTGGTGAAGCCATTCAGACTAGGGGATTTATCGAGATTGAATTGTTTTATGGATGCACATATTGTAAATTCTAACCTTGTACAATATCTACTGCAAACTGATATTCAGAAAAGAACAGAAAAGATACAATGGAAAATACAAACATTACACAGAGATTTTTCACCTGGAAACCCAAACAGGGAAAACCAACATATATTATATTCATACATTGTGTTACATTGTTTACAATACAATATACATATAGGAGCCAACAACATCCAAAACCCTAACCCAATGACCTGCATTAGTCCAAAACCCTAATTCCTTAACCAGAAATAGAAAACCATCGGCAACAATCCAGGGCAACAATGCCCATGGATCCTCTACACCAAGAGAACTTCTCAGTGCTCACAGATTTTGTTAATGAATCTGCAACATTCTTCAAAGTGTCCACCTTCATCAGTGATACTTTCTTTTCTTCAATCATGTCTCT
>ML782917.1:34515-56115 GCA_009831015.1 Picea engelmannii
GTTCTTATCTTAGCAATGCTTATTTTTTTCTTTACACTTGGAAAAACAGATAGATAATTTTGATCTTCTAGATTAGGGTTGATTACATCTTTATAATACCTTAATTTTCTTTTTCCCTCTAACTCTTTATCACACCACATTTTCTCCTTAAATTTTGATTTGACGTTTTTTTTAATAGTATCTTTATTCTGTAAAATGGTTTCTTCCATTATTCCCCAATAGTTTATCCAATATTGGGTGTCTTTATGCCATCCTCGCTTGAGTCGATGGTGGTTATGACTTGATTTGGAAGCAATTTTAGGTAGCCTCTTGTCTTCTATGTTGTTTAACTTGTTCTTATACATTAGGGATCTAGTCATAGCCATGCTCTCAATAGGGGAGAGGCTAGTTTCTACGAGGAGGATGGGATAGGGCGTATTTCCTTTAATTTGGAGATTATAGATTATAAAATTCTTTTGCATAAAGTTAATAAATTAACTTTATGCTTTTCATAATTCCTAATTTTGTTTAATTAAAAAGAATTAATTTAATTTAATTTTTTATTATTTTAAAATATTTTATTATATATGATTATTATATTTTAATTTTTTTTTCTTTTCATTTTAATTTATTTCTAATTTAATAATTAAATTTTATTATTTTTAATTAAATTTACATTTTCTATTTGATAAAAAAAAAATTCTCCATCTCTTTAATGTTTTCTTTATTTATAATATTTCTTTCAATATATATATCTAACATATTTCATTTTGCTTATAGAAAATTCCTCATATATTTCATTTTATTTATTAAAAAAATCTTTTATTTTTTTCTTCAACTTAGATATATTTCCAACTTAGTAAATTATTTAAAATATTGTTTAAATTAGTTCAACATCATTAAATAAAAATATATATTCTTTAATTTCTTTTTGTTTTACAATACTTCCTAAGTCTTAATGATATTGTAACAAAGTAATAACCGTTATTGGGTTGACAAGGAAAAATTTAAGCAAATTCATGTTGCCCAACATGGTACAGATGTGATTCAACGTGCTTCTATGTAGTCAATGAACAATGTTGTCTTCTTTGAATTCCTCTAGGGTTGATCACATTGGTATTCCAATGTTTGAGGTTATTGATTGAGAGGTCTTATTCTCAGTAGAAATTAGTTGATTAAGCATATTATATTCTACCTTGAGAGCTTAAATTTTCCTGTTTTGTTGCAATAACATCTTCATCATAATAGCATATGGTCTTATTATGAGTAGAAACTAGTTGATTAAGCATACCATATTCTACTTTGAGAGCTTAAATTTTCTTGTTTTGTTGCAATAAGATCTTCATCGTAATAGAATGTGGGTTTCCTTATGTAAATATAATTTAGATATTACATAAAATATAAAAGTCTTGTTTTCGGAAATGAGATTCTCATGCCTTCTGAGGGCCCTTTAAATTCCCAATATGTCATAACAACACCCTTGGTGAGGTCGATTCCATGGTTTATCCATTTAACCCCAATGGTGAATATTCCATTCCAAATTATTGGATACCAAATAGAAAAAAAACATGAAATTACCCAAGAAAAATTCCACTAGGGGTCTATGATTTTCTTACCTGCCAAATTCACAATCAAAAGAACAGGGGGATTCACAAGAATCACAAAAAGAGATGGCACTAGTTTAAAAAATATAGAGAGTGTTAGAGAAACCAAGTCAAGAAGCCAAGGACCCAACCACCCAATCGAAAGAACTCAATGGAGCCTCCAAAATCCCACTTTGCTTTCACTCCTTATCTTGGATCCCAAGGCCAACTCAATTTCATAATCCACCATACATTTGAAATATCATACTGATATTGATATTACTAGAGAGATATGTGCATAGTTTATTTTACTTACCGAATTACCACATAAGATGAGAGACATATGGGCAAATGAATCTACATGAACAAGTGCTAAACTTTGAGAATGACATTCTCCAAACCAAATCTTTCACTTCCTAGCATTATAAATTACATTATCCCAACTACATGTTTCCTTATGACAACATAGGGTTGATAATGTTGAAACTAGGTTATAAAGAGAGTATGTAAAAATACCTTAGGATGTCCATTGACTAATTCCTCTCACCATACATGATGAAGGGAATGTAAATTTGCTTGATGAAACCATATTAAACTACTTAAGAAATGATGTTAATCATTAAGTCTCTTTGGTTTCCAAGGACTCCAAAAAGTGAAACTCTACATTGACTAGATGATCGATTTGATTATTATGCTCCCTTAAAACATTGTAGAATTTAGATGACTGATTTGATTATCATATTCCCTTAAAACATGATAGAATTTGGAGGATTCAAAATAATGGATGTACTTTGAATTCTCATAATGAAACTAGAAAGTATCTCATCACTTATAATTTTAAGGATTCAAAACAACATATTTCCTTCAAATTCTTATAATGAGCATATTAAGTTTCTATAAACTAAAATGAAAAATTTATTATTCATAAATTTGATTATTATACATAAATCTCTAATAATTAAAATTTTTATTTATTTTTAATGAATTGTATTTATTTTAAATTTCAAATTATATTTATTAAAATAAAAAATAATCTCTAACACACTCTAACACTTTACATATCTCCTCTATATAGTGCATTATAATTTTTTCTCCACTATATATATCAAATAGTGAAGCTATTCCACAAATTAACATAATATTAACTTAAGATATCAAATAATAAAGTTATTACATTAATTGACATAAAATTAGCTCAAGGTGGAATCTTGATGAGCGATGTATCAATCATCCGTAATGATAAAATCCTTTCAGTTTAAGATTTTGAATAAAATATAAACTTGCCACATTGAAAGATTGTCTTTAATATATTATAGATTTAAGATTTAGAGTAAAATTAAATACATATTAATTAAGTATATAAAGAAAAAAATAAAATTTTAAAATTAATTATTTTTATCTTTTTATTTCGTTATATCAACGCTTAATTTTCAATTAATTTTGTCACCTAAAACTGAACATAAGCCGATGGCTAAGCCAATGTTATAGGCCGATATAATGTGTACCTCTCGTGACCTAGGGAAGCTTTGTGATGAGGAGCATTTACGTAATTTTTAATGTTCACATCATGAGCTGTACTAGATAAACGTGGGGTATGCAAGTTTTTTTAAGGTACTATTAGCATGTGATTTAAAAAAAACTGTGATTGTCTAAGCATCTCAAATTGTCAAAATCATTTGGGATTCTTGCACCGTTTAATAAAACAAAACAGTCGAAATTTAATAGGAGGATTTGATGGGGCATGTAATGAAACAGTTTAAGGAAGGAAGAAAGTTGTATAAAAAAGATGAGTAAATTTATATTTTCTGAAATTCAATGACCTAAGTTGTTTTTGGAATGAATCAAAACTCTTGAAAAATGTTTTACGTCCTGTCATCGTAATGGGGCTAAGATTTGAAAAATTCAATGATACAGTTTTGATTGAACAAAAGAGAAAACAGTTACTGATTGAACGAAAAGAAAAACAGTGCAATGAAGATAAACCATTGAACGAGCGAGCGAAGAAAAGAAAGACAGAAGATAACTATTCAATCAGCGACTGAAAAATGAAAAAACAAAAAACATGTGACGAAGATACCTATTCAAGACGCAAATGAATGAGTAATGTGATTAGATTGGTTGAGTTAAGAATAAATAGATTTATTAGGTTTGAGAAAGAAAGGTAGTGTTATAGTTTCATAGAAAGACATGATGGATTGATATTTAAATCAGACAAAAGATGTAAACGTTCGATATGGTGATTTAAGAGGCTGAGCCACCAAAACCATGCGCCCCAAATGTCCCAGTTGTTAATGGCGGGTACATACTATTGCACACTTAACAGTCTCATTTCTAAAAGTTAAAATTCATGAAATGGACTGAAGAAGAGATTAGATGATTAGACAGGAGAGATTACAATATAAAATTCATCAACTAATCCACTCACTCGTGTCGATCATAGCAGCCGCCGCCTGCCGGAAGAATACCAGTCTTCTCCAATTCGAGAGAGATGTTGGAATAACTCGAATGTGATTTTCTAGACGACTGTTAGGTACAGAATTCTACGTCAATGTCAATTTTTTAGCCTCATGCGACCATGTCTAAAATCGGAATGTTAGGTAAAGAATTCTAAGAAAAGAAAAACAAAAGATAACTATTCAATCATGTTAGAGTAATGAAGAAACATCTAGAAAACTATTAAAATAGAATATTGTTGTGAGTTTGTTTTAATGATACGTAAATTAAGGTGGAAGGTAGTTTTAGATCCACTTAGATATGAGTAATATCTTCCTCTATAAATGTAATTGATTTCAATGCTAAGTGAGATCAATGGTACCAGAACTCAGGAGAAAATAGTCGCCGTCTGCCAAACCGTGAGCGTTAGCGAGCTGTGCGTACAAAAGCTGTGGACTGTCGCTTGAGATGCCATCAACCTGCAGTCATCGACTGCTCCACTACTTTACAATCAATGTTACCTCAGTACTTTATGGCGTTGGTGGGAACGTCTAATTCGCCAGTGCATTATAGGTGGTGTGCATTGTGCCAATCGCCAAGCTCACAGCAATCCGTGAAGTGTCAGCGAAGTGTATCATTCCCTGCCATCATTTTCCTATTGAATAGATACAACTCATGTCATTGTTTTTCATCATATGTTATTGGATGCGACTTGCAGACCTGTGGAAACCAGACGCAGCGAAACATGGAGAGAGGCCATCTGTGTATAGTGGAGGTGCTCGTGCGTGATGTGCTTCGTGCTCAGGAAGAGTTGTCACTGCGGATAGTGTTTTGAATGCACCGATTTGGTTGCTGCGCCTATGGAGTGTTTGCATACCTTATATATATTTGATGTTTCCTCATTCATATATATATATATATATATATATTCACTGTCGCTTGGTGTGCAAACCTAATGGACAATTGAAGCAGATTCCTGATGTGATGTATGTTCTTGATATTAAAAAGAATTTAATATATGTTTCAATTATTACAAGTAATAATTTAACACTGAAATTTGGTAAGTTGAGGTGTGTTGTAAAAGATATCAATGATCACTACAGGGTTATATCCACAGGTACCAGGGTTGGTGGATTGCATAAATTGGATGTGACAATGAAGCGTCATGTTGCATTGACATCCACAACAATGTCAACAGAAGATTTACAGCACCATAGGTATGGACACCTAAATTACAATGATTTGATGTTTTTCAATGAAAAACTATGGTAGAAGGTCTTCCTTTTATGAAGAATGATCATTTTCCATGTGAAGCATGTGCACTTGGTAAACAACATAGAGAGGAGTTTCCCATTCATATACATCAAGAACAAACAGGCAAATGTATTAAAGTTCTCAGATCTGATCAAGGTGGTGAATATACATCAAGAGCATTTAAAAGTTATTGTAAATTTCATGGGATCCAACAACAGTCATACACCTTAGGAAAATGGTGTTGCTGAGAGGTGGAACAAAACACTGATGGAGTTTTCTCGCAGTATGCTTCAAGGTAAAAACATTCCTAATGGTGTTTGGGCAGAAGCCATTAACACTGTTGTTTATTTAAAGAATCGTAGTCCAACTAAGAAATTAGATTTTCAAACTCCTTTTGAGATTCTTCATGATTATAAACCTGATGTTCGTCATTTGAGAGTATTTGGATCTACCGTATTTTCACATATTCCAAAGGATGAGAGAAAAAAACTTGATGCAAAGTCAATCAAGTGTGTTTTTATTGGGTATTTTACTGATAAAAAAACATACAAATTGTTTGATATCAATTCACATAAATTGTTTGCAAGTAGAGATGTGATGTTTCATGTAAATGCAGATAGAGTTGACACAATGAATGATGCAAATGCTTGGCATAATGATAGTGATAAACATGTCAAAATAGATGCAATGGTTAAACAGGAACATGAGCAGGTACAAGTACAAAATGAAAGCATTATTGACACTACAAGTAGTCAGGATACATCAAGTGGAGAAGAGTCACTAGAGAGCACGAGACGAGATGAAAGTTTTGAAGGACCAAGGAGGTCATCACGTCAAACTCAGCCACCTATAAGGTATAAAGACTGTGCATTGATGTATCATGTCATGAATGTTGTAGAACCTTTAAAATATGATCAAGCTAAAGAACATGAATAATGCATAAATTCTATGAATGGTGAATATGATTCCCTTATGAAAAATCAAACAGGGGAATTAGTTGAACTGACTGAAAACAAAGTCCCTATTGGAAGAAAATGGTTGTATGAATCTAAATTTAAAGCAGATGATAGCATTGACAAATATAAGGCAAGATTATTTGCAAAATGATATTAACAAAAGGAGGGAATTGATTATGAAGATACTTTTGCACCATTATCTAAACTGAATACAATTAGAGTATTGATTGCCTTAGCTACAAAACATAATTGGAAAATACATCAGTTAGATGTCAAATCGGGCTTTTTATGAATGGTGATTTAAAGGAAGAGGTTTATTTGGTTCATCCTGAAGGATTTGTCAAGAAGGGACATGACCATCTAGTCTGCAGGTTAAGGAAAGCATTATATGGTTTGAAACATGCACCGAGATCTTGGTATTTAAATATAGATACCTTCTTTTATCAGAATGGATTTGTGAAAAGAAAAAATGATCCTAAACTGTATGTTAAGAAAGATGAAGAATGAAATGTTTCTGTAATATCTTTATATGTGTATGATCTCATTATTACGGAAGTGCATGCAAGTTAATTAAATATATTAAAATTGAGTTGTCTCAATAATTTGAAATGAAATATCTTGGCGAATTGCATTACTATTTAGGAATTGAGGTTTGGAGAGAGTCCGATAAAACATTGATCACTCAAAGTAAATACACAAAAGAAATTCTTAAAATTTTCAACATGAGTGAATGTAAAGCTATGTCAACTCCCTTAGAACATAATGCAAAGTTGTACAATGAAGATGGATCTAAATATGCAGATGTTACTTTATATCTTCAGTTGTTGGGAAGTCTGAACTACCTCACCACTACAAGGCCAAACATTGCATACTCAGTTATCATCCTTAGTCAGTTCATGGCTAAGCCTTCAGAGAGTCACTGGAAATCTGTGAAGAAAGTTCCTCGATATCTGAAAGGAACTGTTAATTTTGGTATTATGTATGCTAATTATTGTGATGTTGAGTTGACAAGTTACTCTGATTCAAATTGGGCCAGAAATCCTCATGATAGGAAATCAACTTCAGGATATGCATTATATTATCTCTCCAAGAAACTCTTTGAGGTTGTAAGTCAAAGATGCTTGGTAACTTAAAGTAAAACTGTTTTTGTGTTTATGTATGTGTGGATCAATGGGATAACTCAACCTTAATGGATTAACATTAGGATAATCAACAACATACAATCAAATATGAAAGTGCTTTCAAAGATTAATGATTAGACAAATAGCTTTGACTGTGGGTGAATAAATCAATGCTTATAAACCAGATACACCATGATGGGTTTAATAAACAATAAAAATAACTATTAATCAAGATATGAACTCACTAATGAGATGAAAGTCATTCGCAGTTAAGACAACTTGAATAAGAGTACATAAAATAAGGTAATGGATGAAGGTCTGACATCAAAAGTGAAAGAAGACTTTGATTGTATATATATATATGAAAAATTGTACAATAGCATAAGGTCCCTGTATGCAAAATCGAACCGTTAGTCTATAAAATTGATAGGCTTTATATCCTTTAAAAGAAGTTTCATATCCTCAAAAGATGGATCTGATAACCTCTTCTCCTATCTCAAATTCGAATTTATGAGGTGGCTGGAAAAGACAGAAATTTATGGAAATATGTTGCTCAAATATTTACCCATATGTCTCAAACCAAAACCGTCGTGTACAAACTGGAAGAGGATTTTGTATATTGGTTTGTTTTGAGAAAAAATCTCTCTCGGTTCTTTTAGATTAGTTTTAATTTCAAACAGGGAAATTCTAAGATCCGAACATTAGGGCTCGGAGATGAATTCGATTCTCCCAATATATGACACCTGCAGAAAAAATGAGAGAGTTTATTGTTATTTGACATGTTATAAACAAAAACCTCTTCCGATTTCTCAAAAAGATTCTCAAGTCGCTCAAAATCATCATTTGAAAATGATGACTCAACATCATAAAAACAAAATTTTCTGCACTTTCGGTGGCTAAGAGAGCCCCGAATTTCGCATTTAAGCCATCGAAAGCTAAGACTTTCGGCGGATTAGAAGCCCTTTTGGAAAGGCTCTTAGCCATCAAAACCTGAGTTTTGAATTTTTTGATGGGAAAACCAAATCAAATGTTTTTCAAACTTTATTACAAACCTAAGGCTCTCAAAAATGAACCTTAAAAAATTTAGAAATGTATTTTTCAATGACTTCCTATCACCTAAAATAAACAAATTTGAATGTGCTATTTGAAGAGATAACATCTAGGTCCTTTTGGGGATGAAAGCCTTCCTGCGAGGTTTCAACAACCTCAGCTCCAATGCCTTTCCTGTTGGGCTATGGAGTCATTTGGCTTGTGCAACTGATCTTCTGCAAACCCGTAACTTCCCTGTAGCCTTTACCACTGGGATATGGAGTCATTTGGCCTTTAGAACCGATCCCCTGCAAACTTGTAGCCTGCATTTAGCCCATCTGTAGCCGTTACAAAATATATCTAGATCCTAGAAAACTGGATCAAATTTACTTAAAATAGAAATTCAAAACTAGATTCACAAAAATAGGAAAAGATCCTATTTAAGGGGTCAAACCCTTATCTTGAAAGTATTCATGGTCTTCGACAGCTATAGTGATCTTCAGATGTTGATGGATGAGGTTGAAAATGCCACCCTTGAAAACCAGTCATATTTTGCCAAAAATAGATAAGAAGTTT
The DNA here is from genome assembly GCA_009831015.1 of Picea engelmannii. Classification (NCBI taxonomy): domain Eukaryota; kingdom Viridiplantae; phylum Streptophyta; class Pinopsida; order Pinales; family Pinaceae; genus Picea; species Picea engelmannii. The sequence goes on from ML782917.1 coordinate 43,447, forward strand.
TATCTTCCTCACGCTGCTGATACCTCCAAAACTGAAACAGAGCAATAAAATTGATGCTCTAAATTATGATCATCACTTAGGAACCTTTCGTGTGCCAAATGGAACAACAACACTTCTTTGTGCAAAAAGAGTGGCTTTATTCCCTTCTTTGTGCTTTCGGTGGCTAAAGAGCCATAAATATTAACCTGTAAGCTACCGAAAGCTCTGCTTTTGGTGGCTAAAAACAGTCATGAAAGCCTGCCTAAGCCACCAAAATCTTTGTTTTGAAACTGGATTTGAAAATTGCAAAAATGTATTTCCTTCCATCTTTTGATCTTCACTTCTACTCCTTTGAGGCTTCAGTAGCCTCAACAGAGTCTGGTTTATCAACAGAGTTGATATCTGCCCCTGGATTATCAACAAGATTAGTGGTTGCTTCTGCTAGGGTTTACAGAGCAATATGTACCTTAGGTCTTGGAGGCATCATTTTGATTCTTAGTAGTCTGATCTTCCTGTACAACCTAGAATCAACATTTGGTTCCTTTTCTCCACCTTAGCATATTGTTTAGTAAGCCTTTGGTGAGAATCATACAACTCAATATCTCTTTCTGTCAAAGTTTGATTACTAGTCTTAACTTCTCTATCAAGGAGTTCAAGATCATAAAATTGTCTTAGAAGTTGATTGATTTTTGATAATTGGGGCTTGTTGGTTGATGCCTCATCCTCTTGCAGCTCATGATCTTCTTTAGGTGTAGGTGAAGGAAACTCTGCATACTCTATTATTTGTTTTCTATATGGGACTGCTCCTTGAAGATCTGGCTCTGCTACAGTTTCCTCATGCTTTGTTGCAACCTGCTGTAACCATTTCCAAAAATTGTACCACCAAGCTTCAGATATCCACTTGTCAAGTCATAGCCATTTATAATGTTCCATATGGATTAGTAAGAGGTCTGGGAGGAAAAATATAGGTTGAAAAATCCATGCATTGGATGAATAGGTGGGGGTGGCACTTGACTAGAACTAACACTGCTATTATCACTTGTTTGAGCTCCACCTTGATTAAGCACCTCCAAAATCAAAACATAACCTTGATAATGATGACTTTTATTATTATCTATCATTTGGAACTGTCCTCATGGCATTCAGATCAGGGGAACTCATATCTGTGCAAAAATAGTAGCATTCTTCCCTGTTATGTACTTCCATTGGCTAGGAGAGCCAAAATTCTAACCTATAAGCCACCAAAAGCTCTGTTTCCAGTGGCTAAGGATAGTTGTGCAAACTGAAATAGACACTGAAAAAGAAGGCTTTCAAAATTGCAGAGATGCATTTCTTTCTACCTCACCATTGTTGGACAACATCGGGCTTATATGTTTTCATATTAGGAACTTCATACATCATCAGACCTCTAATTCAATCAACACATTTATATGTAGTAACAAAATTCCCTTTTGATTGAGTTGATCAGATGTTATGTGTGTTAACACTCCAACTATAACCAAAAGAACAATCAATCATCGATTGAATCCCTTGCCAATGGCTTGAATAAGTATTTTATCCTAGCTAACAAATGAAAATAAGTTTGTCCGAGAAGAGAAATACTCTTTTGCATATTCTTTGATTGAACTTTGCATTCCCCTTTCTCTTCTTTCTGGCCATGATACCTGGAAAATATGATCGGTGTTTTAGTTAATTCAACACTTTGCTTCTGTAGAGTTTGGAAACTACCTTCAAGTTCTTCATGCCTGCGTAAAATGCTAATTATTTTTGTTTGAAAAAATTGATCAAAAACCCCAAAACAATCATGATTCCACCATTAAGAAAAAGAGCCTGCAGATACCATTAGACTTCCATTCTCGTGGCACCATTATCTTAATAATTTCAAGAGTGTGATCTGCAACCTGTTGTGGGGTTGCTTTCTCCTTGTTCTTAGCATCGGGAGTCAATATACTGGGTTTTAACAAAATTCCCTCGAACAACACAATGTTCTCTGCTAAGTAGAATAAAACCTCAGTCCAAACTTTCTCTGCCACTTCAAAGCTTTTATCAATGAAATGGTCTCCATCCAGTAGAATCTTTGGTTCCACAATGGGCAAAAGGCCATTGTCCTGAGAAAGGGAAGCATAACGTGCAAGTCCCCAGGAAGCTTTTCTTTTTTAAGAAAACTGAAATCAATCTATCTGCTCATATGAACAGATTTTTCAGCTACCTACTACTTTTAACCAGTAAAAGCATGCTCATCATTTTTTTTCCTTGATGGGCAAGGAAAAAGGCTCATCAAAATCAGATTCGTAGTTGTCATATATTGGTTGGATTCTTCTTAAATCAACATCATTTGATGTAAGGATCTTCTCTACTCCATATGCATACTTATCAAAAATAAGTGAACAAAAATCTCCTGAATCCTGCAAAGAAAGACAGGAAATCTTTGGATCCTTCTCTCCAATCATAGGTGAAAACATATCGTAAGCAACCTTTTGAAAAAGTGCAGAAAAAACTTCTTCTCTAACTATTTCTTCATGTAAATCAAAGGCAGCAGGTGCAACAAAGATAAGATCTGATGCATTTACAGCTACGCAATTCTTATTTGTATCATGAAGATCTTCCTTAAGAACATAATTTTCATCTTGACAAACAGAAGGAGAGACTACTTTCTGCTGAACTTGCTTCTCAAATTTATCACAACAATTTTCAAAGAGACTTCCATCTGGAAATTCATCTTTAAAAAACAAATGGAAAGCATAATGAAAACTTGCCAATGAGTGAATTCTTGAAGTTGGAAGAGATCTGCACCAATCAAGGGAAATCCCCTCTAATGAATACCTGAAAAGCTTAATTTGAATGTCCTCATGTACAATTCCAAGTGGATGAATAAAATCATGAAAATCCAACAAGTGTTCAACTTGCACTTCCAATTCTTTTCCTCGAAATATGGGAATAGTGTGTTCCCATTTGTCTCTACTAGCTACTGGATTAGGGTAACCATAAATACTTGAGAAATTGCAAAATGCATACCTCTTGTTCATTTCATACCAATGAAGTCACCAACAAATTTCTGAACAATGGAGTCGCCACTGAATCCATCCTTCATGGAGTCGCCAGATAGATAATTACAACCAAGAAAATGTCCAGGATTTGTCTATCACCAAAGTTGGATCTATGTCATCTCCCAAGGAAGCTGAGCTTCAATCTCCTCTCCCCAGCAACGATGCCAATTTGTTATCTCTCCAAAAAACTCTTTGAGGTTGTAAGTCAAAGATGCTTGGTAACTTAAAGTAAAACTATTTTTGTTTTTATGTATGTGTGGATCAATGGGATAACTCAACCTTAATGGATTGACATTAGGATAATCAACAATATACAATCAAATATGACAGTTCTTTCAAATATTAATGATCAGACAAATAGCTTTGACTGTTGGTGAAGAAATTACTGCTTATAAACCAGATACACAATGATGGGTTTAATAAACAATACAAATAACTCTTAATCAAGCTATGAATTGACTAATGAGATGGTAGTCATTAGCAATTAATACGACTTGAATAAGAGTACAGAAAAGAAGGTAATGGATGAAGGTATGACATCAAAAGTGAAAGAAGACTGTGATTGTATATATATCTGAAAAATTGTACAATAGCATAAGGTCCATGTATCCAAAATAGAACCCTTAGTCTATAAAATTGATAGGCTTTATAGCCTTTACAAGAAGTTTCAAATACTCAAAAGATGGATCTGATAACCTCTTCTCCTATCTCAAATTCGAATTTGTGAGGTGGCTGGAAAAGATAGAAATTTCTGGAAATATGTTGCTCAACTATTTACCCATATCTCTAAAACCAAAACCGTTGTGTACAAACTGGAGGAGGATTTTGTAGATTGTTTTTTTTTTAGAGAAAACCCCTCTCAGTTATTTGATATTCATTTTCATTTCCCCGGGATCTGCATTTCAAAAACATGTGTCAAACAGGGAAATTCTGAGATCCAAAAATTAGGGCTCAGAGATGAATTTGATTCTCCAAATATATGAAACCTGTAGGAAAAATGAGAGAGGTTATTTTTCTTTGAAATGTTAGCAACAAAAACCTCCTCATGTTCTCAAAAATATTCTCCAGTTCCTCAAAATCATCATTTTAAAATGATGACTCAACACAGTAAAAACAAACTTTTCTACACTTTCGGTGGCTAAGAGAGCCCCGAATTTCACGTTTAAGTCATCGAAAGCTAATACTTTTGGTGGATTATAAGCCCTTTTGGAAAGTCTCTTAGCCACCTAAACCTTTTTTTTTACTTTTTTGAAGGGAAAACCAAATCAAATGTTTTTCAAACTTTATTACAAACCTAAGGCTCTCAAAAATGAACCTTAAAAAATTTAGAAATGTATTTTTCAATGACTTACTATCACCTAAAATAAATAAATTTGGTTGTGTTATTTGAGGAGATAACACATTCAACATAGGTACAGGGGTTGCGTCATGGAGAAATAAGATACAATCAATTGTTTCTTTATCGTCAACATAAGTTGAGTACAAAGCTCTATGCAATGCTACTTGTGAATTTGTTTGTCAAGGAGAATTCTTGAAGATATTGGAAATAAACAAATGAGGACAACTATTCTCAAATGTGACAATCAAAGTTCTATTAAATTGGCACACAACCCAATTTATCATGCCAAAACCAAACATATTGAAATTCAACATCATTTTGTGAGAGAGAAGATCGAATCAAATGAAATTGGTTTGATATTATATAATACCAATGATAATGTGGATGATATATTTACCAATACTCCTCGTAAACTCAAGTTTGAAATGTTTAGAAGCAAGTTAGGTATCATAGAAAATTTGTTTCTTCATTAAAGGGGGATGCTAGAATAATGAAGAAACATCTAGAAAACTATTAAAATAGAATATTGTTTTGAGTTTGTTTTATTGGTAAGTAGATTAAGGTTGAAGGTGGTTTGAGATCCACTTAGATATGAGTAATATCTTCCTCTATAAATATAATTGATTTCCCTGATCAATGCAAGTAGTGTGAGCTCTACCTCACTTGTGTGTGTTCCTCGTTTTTATTTTTGATAAATCAACAACTGAAAGATGAAAAAATAAAAAGCATGTCACAAATATAACTATTCGAGACTCAAATGAATGAGTAATGTGATAAGATTGGTCGATTTAAGATTAAATAGATTTATTAGGTTTGTTTGTAATCTTAAAAGTAAATTACATAAATATGTGCACTTGCTTATGTTGAATATTCCAAATTTTCAAGATATAATATGGATAAGATGATTAAGCATGTAAAATTAAGTTAATGTGTATGACACAAGTTATGTGGTTGTGAAATAAAGGTAGTGTTATAGCTTCATATAAAGACATGATGGATTAATATTTAAATCAGACAAAAGATCAAACAGAAAAAAATGTAAACATGTCATATGGTGATTTAAGGGGCCAAGCCACCAAAACCATGTGCCCCTGTAACATCCCGCTTTGGCGCACTGAGAAAACTTATTCGTTGAGGACACTTTCTCGCAAGTGATCCAGACTATTATGATATTAAAACATTTGTTCTTGATTATGAGGCGTTATGATAGATGACCTCTTGTTTTACTGCATTGACATAGACAAGTGCTATTGACTCAGTTTTACTGAGTGTGCAGGGTTCTGGACCTTGAGGATGCAGAGGCATCGATGGAACCCTTGGACTCTAGATCGAGTCAAGGAGTGTGGTATTGGGGTTTGATTGTTTTATTGTTATTTTAGTACATTGATTAGATGATATGATGTGAACATGTCTGAAACAATTGTTTATGATGCAGGCTGACGATAGCTTGCCGACCAGACTCACATATCTAGTAAAGGGGCCACACACGACTACCATAGAGGTTGAGGGAGAGGTGTGGACATCAGCCCTACCACAACCTACTAGCACTCCCACCATGGCTTGAACTGTAGGTTAATGATTACCTAGTTTGAGATGACCCATGATTCCGCGAGAGCAGACTGTGATAGTTTCTCGCGATAATTCTAAGGGGCGCGCAATAAGGTGGGGGCCTTATTCCTTAGAATCGCTTAGTCTCCCACAAGTTCACCTGGCAGAGTGTTGACTCTAGGGGTTATTGATGTCTACCAATCATTCAAGAGGCGAGTGGCACCCTTGGAGCATGTGGTGCATCCTGAAGGGAACGTTGCACAAAAGAAACAAAAGAGGCGAGTGGCACCCTTGGAGCATGTGGTGCATCCTGAAGGGAACGTCGAGTAAAAGAAAAAAACGAGGTGAGTGACACCCTTGGAGCACGTGGTTCATCCTGAAGGGCACGTCGCGTTGATGATGATGAAGGAACAAACCTAGATGGCCCTAAGACATTTAACACATTAAGAAATTCTTAAACAAATTCCTTAATTAAATGTCGCCCAGTTCAAAATCTAAGTCCTAAGTCTAAAACTTCTCTAGGGGTAAAATTTTGTCTAACCTTAAGAAAAATACCCTATCAAAATAAAAAAAAAAAAAAAAAAAAAAAAAAAAACCCACTTAAGTAATAGTTTTAGTCTTCAAAAAAATTTTGGGCTAAAATGAAGAGAGTAAGAATTTAATTAAAATCAGTGGATTTAAAATTGTAAAGAAGAATGTAATTTTTTAACTTGTGAAAGTGTAAAAGATATTAAATTATTAATAAAAAAGGAAAAGAGGTTAATTTGTGCAACTGCCATTTTTGTGTCTGATAAAAAGGGGAAAGAAGGGAATAATAAAAATTAGGAAACTAAGGAATGGAGGAAACATAATAAAGGAAAGAAGGGAACTTATGGTAAAAAGAGAGGTCAACTTACAATAAAGAACCTTCTAAATTGAACTAAATTAGCAACATCATTTTAGGGAAAGTACTTAAAACCTATAAGGGAATCTAGGGACACCTAGGAGTAAAAATAGGAGCAACTCTAGGTGGGTGAGGGAAATGAGACAATTATTAATTTAAAGAAAATAATTAATGGAGGAAAGTGGAGGATGGATGACACTTGTACGAAGGAGAAATTTTTGAAAGATTTTTATTAAAACTTAAAATTTAATGAGATTAGGGAAATAATGGAAGTTCTAAAATTCTATAAAAGAGAGAGAGGAGAAGGAAGAGGGAGAGTGACTATTAGTGTAACGTTACACTGCTGTATTAGTGCCTTGACTGATTTACTTGTGAGGAGTTGGGTTTTCCAACTCGGATAGGAGTGGTAGCTCGGCCTTGCAAGGTGAGCTGGGAGCTAGACGTACCATCTAAATAGTGTGTGGCCCCTTTGTGGGTCGGGGGGATAAGGGGAAAGCAGAGTACCCCTAGCGTTGGCTGGGAGGTACTGGTGAGGTCTCAACAATCAACGAGTGGGAGCGACACGGAGTGCGCGGAGGACACTCGGAGTAGGCAAAAAGGCTACGGTATGCTCTTTGATTTGTAGAGTAGAATGCATTAGGATGTATGGTTAGATCTGCATGTGTATTGGTAATATAGATGGATGAATATTTAACTTCAATTGGTGTTGGTTTTTGTTGGACTGAATGGTTTTTCCTTATTTACTTACTCCAACAAATGTTTGTGTATTTAACATTGCCTCAAGATTTTTCTGTGTCAAATATGAGTAACCTCTAGCCTTGTAATTATCTTTTTGTCTCTATCCCCTGAATGACGAAACTCACGGTGTACAGTCACGCTGGAAAAATTGTTTTGGCACACTCCTTCTAATTTGTTACCCAAGAAAACTCCTTTCTGGCATTTTTGTTTGGTAATTGGTTAATGTTCGTCAAATTCCACGAGCAGGGATATAGATCTGCCGAGAGGTTTTGTTAATTTTTGATGTATGCCTGAATCTTATCATATACTGGTTATTGCGCAGCGATACCTCCTTTGATTGTATTATTGTAGTTTCTCTACAGGCCTAGTGTTTAGTAATGACTGTGTTGCCTCAATTTTTGCAATGCACCCTCTATGTGCAATGTTAATTCTTTCGAGAAAAAAAAAAAAAAAAAAGTAATAACCTCTCAACAACCGCTTAATGACCTCGACCGCTGCCGACTGTGGCATTTGGTGACTGCCAATATTCACGTGTGAGTTTTACCTTTATACCACGATCAAATACCATTGTTGAATGCTGCAAACAGTGGCTGGTATTGAACTTTTTTTACAAATTCGTAATTGGAACCAAGGCCAACCATCACACAGGGCATATTTTAAGTTAAAGACCTTCCAAATGATCAAAGACAGGAGCATCGAAAAATGGGTGGCCGAAGCTTTCAATTCTTAGATTAAAGTTGCGATAATGAGAAATAGAATTAAAATGAAATAGATGTGTTCATCGTAGTTGAACAACCTTGCTAAAGTTTAGATTAAAAGTCGAAATATTGAGGATTGGATTTAATAACCCTGTTTCTATGCAAACCGTCACTTTGTTTGGGCTGTAAACGTTTTTTTTCTTAGAATTGGTAGAACCCTGTAAGACGTGCGATGTTGGGGCAACCACGCGCAAGATGGCTGAGGCATTGCTTGGATATAAGGGATTTATTTTGTGCTTAAAAAATTCTTAAATAGTTCCTCAAACCTTGGAACCCACTCCAACTTTTTGCCTTCCAATGGGCACAAGTAATGACTAAGGTGCCCGTAGGTGGGGCTCTGATGCATAGACCTGGCACTGAAGGGTGGTATTTTGTTTTAAGATTAAATCCTTACTTTTTCAACTCTTATCGTCCACCCCCATCAACTATTTTAGAATCGTGTGAAACCCACCTCTACAACTGATTTAAAAACTGCCCAAAATTTGCCCCTGCCAGCTGCGACAAGTCGTAACCTTTCGCCCTGCGAAAATGTGATTTAACACTCGTATTTAATTACCTCTGCCAGAGCGTGATCACGCCTATGAAAGGATTTCCTCTGACATGGTCAGGGAAAAATCTCTGAGTTGATTCCTGGTTGACAGCTACCTTTACGTAAGTTGCCCTTGACTCCGGCATGCACTCACAGCTTTACCCTTTTTTTTATATAGTTGTCGATTTTTAATCTTTGGCATTGTGGTTGGCCACTAGTTTTGGGCTTCTAGATTTATTGCTTTGATACAAAATGGGTAGTAACGTGTAATGTATCTTTACGGTAATGTAGCATTACTGTATTATGTAAAGGTAATGACTTGTAATTGTTTTGAAACATGAAATAGTAATGATTATTACAATATTAAACTAAAATGCAATGTTAGTTTAGAAAACATAAATGTAATTTTATTGTTATTTTATTTGCATTGTTAATGCAATATACATGTAAAGATATGGTTATCTTATTCAACTGTTATTGAAATTTTCTTGTACTTTATATCATAAAATGGTATAGAAATGTGTAATCTGTAATGCTACTGTAATGAAATATTATTGTTATTTTAGTCAATACAGATTATGATAGAATGTGCTTGAGGACACTTAGATCTGATTTCAACACTTATATTTTTGGTGCAATATCTTTTAAATGCTTAGATGTGTGTTACCAATGCTACCACCTCACAACTTTCTACCTTGTTCTAGTTAGTTTTAATAACTGCAATCAATCCAATGTTTCCTAACTGCAAGCTAATTGTTAGGTAGCATTTACTAATAACATGACTACTTCATTTTGAAATGTTTCAATTGGTTGAAGGCCTTCTAGGATTGTGAATGAGTTTTAATCAAAAGTAAGGATATTATAAAAGAGTCAAGTGATTTTAAATATTGAAGTTTATACGATTTGAATGTTATATCCACCATTTCTTAAAGGATATTAATTGAAGTTTCAAAAAGTGAATGGTGACCTGAATACTAGACTATTACTTTAAAAGGTACAATATCACCCTATATTTTACATTGATATGCACACCTCATATATCTATGTCTACATGTAAACTCTCTTTAATGCTATCATGAAAGATATTAGTAGTTTCATAATGGAGGCATAATGTGAAAGTGTGTTATAATTTTTGTATTATTTAAGTTGATGGAGTTTCTTACGGGATCACATAATGAACTTATGCTTGTATCTTTTCTTTACGCACTCCTATAAGTTTTCCTTAAAAACAAGACATTTAGTTAAGCTTCAAAAAAATAAATGTGTATTACAACTCTTGAATTAAGCTTCCTTATGAGATGACTTTTTACTCTTTTACACTCATTATTGACTTAGCATGTTTAGTTGGGTCTGCTGGTGTCGGGAGGGATGTAGACACCTCCATGTTCCTCAGAACAATTGCCAACCCTAAGACCTTAAATGGTTAAAATCGATGGGAACCTGGGCTTGAGCGTTGCTTATGTGTCTTGGAGGTCCTAACCATTGCAAGGTAGGAAGGGCGGGCAGTCAGTGTTATATTTTTGTCAATTGATTGTTGTTCATTACTGTCAGATGTTGATGTGTGTCTTAGACCTTTATGTTGATATCATAGTTGCATGCGTCTTGAGTCGTCGTCATGTGGCAGCGCAAAGTATAATGTCTTGTTACCCTTGTACACATGCACACACACAAAAATAAAAATGTGCACTTGTTATAAGAGGTTTGTCATCGTGACGAGGAGGAACGTTACATATGGTATTAGAGCGAGTTCGACCCGCGACTGGGGATCGCTACGGCTTTCGTTGACATGATTTGATTTTGATTATACTGTTTCTAATCGAGTTGATTGTGTGCATGCATGTAATCATGCTTAGAGGATGCCACGAAGGCATTCAACGGTGTGCTAAGGAAGGGGGCGCAGCGCCTCTAGTAGCATCCATGCTTGAGGGGTCTAACCCCCAGGGAGACGAGTAGGTTCTCAGACAAGAGCAGATAGCAGTTGGCGATGTAGTCAGGATGATGAGATCCTTTCAGCGCATGTCCGAGGCACTGATCAGCCATTTGGACGGAGATGAGGCCAGGGCACCAGCACCCGCTGAGGTTCTGCCGCGCACACCGACCGTTATCGGTAGCATTCACCGTGAACTCGAGAAAGTCAAATTTCCTGAGTTCTTTGGTGCCTCGAATGGCGCAGCCACCGAGGCATGGTCGGAGAACATGGAGATGTTCTTCGCACTTCGTGATTATACCTTCAACATGAAGGTCCGCATGGTGGTGTTTCAACTAAAGGAGAGCACATTTCTATGATGGAAGATGCTCCTGCCGTAGCTGAACATGGATGTTGAAGATGTGTCATGGGAACTGTTCGAGGAACGGTTCTGAGAGAGGTACCTTTCTGAGGAATTCATCGAGTGTCATCTCTATGAGTTCAACACCTTACGACAAGGAGGTCGTATGGTGCCTGAGTACGAGGCACATTTTATGGAGTTGCTCTGGTATGCTCCACACCTTAACACAGAGAAACTTAAGGTCAACAGGTTCGTGTTTGGCCTTAACGACAGTCTACGTTCAAAGGTTAGGATTTTTATGCCTCAAACCTTGCACTATGCCATCTAGAAAGCCCTCATAGCTGAGGAGGAGCTTAACGGTGGGGGTCAGAATAGGACTTCAAGGAGACTAGTAGGGCAGGGTTCATCTGGAACCCAGCAGCACCAAACACTAGCGAGACATATGCCGGGATATCGTGGCTTCCAGAGGGGATCCACTTTCACTACACTCCAATGACCACCACCTCAGCAGCTGACACCTTATCGGGGACCACAACATCAGCAACAACATCGACCACAACAACAACAATTTAGGTCTGTTCAGCAGAACAGATCAGGGTTCTAGGGCGGTGGGCTGTCATCTTCTACTTCAGGTACCAAGACTATTGGGCCAAAGAAGGGGTGTTGGACATGTGGGGAGCGACACTACCAGTGCAAGTGTCCTGTGGAGAGGACCCACTACAGTGGGAGATATGGGCAAGGCCCATTGGATTCATGCAATGATGATTAACCACTAGGCAGAGCACCAGTCGGCTGTGCTCGAGATGACAGGTACAGTCGCTGACCAAACCCTTAGTATTTTGATAGATTTTGGTGCTACCGAGAGTTTCATTTATGGTGCAACGCTAAAAAGGATTAAGGTAAAGGCAGTCGAACAGGATGAGTTTAGCTTTATAGAGATGTCTTTGGGAGCCAAACAGAAGGTTGGAGGAAAGGTTATAGGCTGTTCCCTTAACCTGGGAGAGTTTGTCACGGGGACCAACCTGTATGTCACAATATTAGGATCTTATGATGTCATGATTGATATGGATTGGTTGGAATCGCATGAGGCAATACTCAACTGTAAGATGAAATAGTTGAGCTTGGTCGACGATGAGGGACAGAGACGAGTGATTGTAGGATGGAACCAGGGAGTTTCCCTAAGGTTCATCTCTTCCTTACAGTTATGGAAGAGTATGCGCAAGGGGTGCAAGATTTATGCGATCCTTGCGCTAAACGAGAAGGGAGTATTGAAAGGTCTAGAACACCTTCTGGTGGTGAGAGATTTTGTGGACATGTTTCCGTAGGAGTTACCTAGGATGCCACCATAGAGGGAATTGGAGTTTACCATAGACCTAAAAGCAGGGATAAAACCGATAGCAAGAATGCCTTATCGGATGTCGACCCCAAATTTACAAGAGTTTAAAATGAAACTGAAGGAGTTGCTGGACCTGGGACTGATACGTCCTAGTGTGTCACCGTGGGGTGCACTAGTTATTTTCATACGAAAGAAGGATGGATTGTGGAGGCTTTGCACTGACTACCATCAACTGAACAAGGCCA
>ML782917.1:80278-135880 GCA_009831015.1 Picea engelmannii
AAATAATAAGTTCTCTCAGTGCTCCAAAGCGGGATGTTACACCAACCACATATAAGGGAGGACCTATAATATTTTGTCTTTCTCATATTTTAATAAAAGAGATTGGAAAAAGCCACGAAACATGAACGAAGGAACCTACCATACATATATTTTCGAACAATAATGAAGAGAGTCATATGATGAGGAGGGGCATTCACATTCATTCGATAAATAGGGATATATTTCTTTGATATGTGGACTTCATGGAGGTGTTTGAGAGGTGTTGAAATAATTTTAATTCAACAATTTTTCCCATTTTGCAAATAATGAGAAGCTAAACAAGTTGATGGTTTCTCAAGTTGTTTTTGAACGAGACAGTGCACAGATCAAGTATCAAGTTTCGTTGAAAGATGCATTCTCTCATATCCATAGTTGGTGTGGTGTTGTATGGAAAATAAAATTACTCAAAATGGTATAGAAATATCAAACACACTTTGATATTTAACAACTTGTGGGATGAATTTTGTGAAGAAGAAGTTGTCAGTGAAGGATAAGATGAATTAGAAGCACAATGTAAGAGTATTATACCAGGCATATCTACATCAAAAAAGGAGTGCGACATATGGAAGGACAAAGACAAGAAATCATATGATGTTATTGATGCAAAATTAAGTGAATAGTTGAGCTGACATATTGTTTCAATTAATGATTCCTATAGCGATTTAAATAAATTGAAGGATTTGTATGACTCTCACTCAGAATTGGAACTCATACAATTGTTGGTGAAGCTCTTCAACCTAGATTTGAAGAATGATGATCCCATGGGTTTAGCTTTTATGATCAAATCAATAATGCATGGCATTGATGCCATTGGAATGAAGATATGCATTCATATCATATCCTTCATTAAAGCCCTCTACTCTACATACTCTTACTACCTTGAATCCCTGCAAGTTAGTGGTCAAATGAAATCCATCACATCTGACACTTTGGTGGAGAAATTTGTAGAATGTGAAAAGTCCTTTGGAAAGAATTTAGATCATACCACTAGTGAGATCTTGTTCCTTGCTCATAAAGTGAATAATTAATCACATGGTTATTCTAGAGGAGAAGTAAGTAAAGGAGAACATGTAGGAAATAATTCCATAGGTAGGGGGGTAGACACAACCAAAGTGAGAGATTTAATATTCACTGTGACCCAGGTGGAAATAATGGGTGTCAAACCTTTGAGAATTGGAACCATCACACTTAAATTTCCTATACTCCCATTTGTTTTTTGCATTATGTGCTCTATATTCTTGAGATGCGAAGAAAATTTGTCTCTCTTTTGCATATATAATATCAAGTCCATTCTAATCATATCCTCAATGGAAAAGTTGAAATAAGGAAGGCTTCTCACAACATGGTTGTTATCACAGGAGTGGAATATGGAAGATTTTTTATGTTGAAAGGGATGTATGCTTATGAAAAAAATTATTCATACCTCTTTCATTAGGATGAAGGTACAATTACATCTAGTTACTTGTGGCATCTTATTTTTGGTCACATTAATTATGTCAACATTCATTTTATGAAAATGAATGGTGTTTCTAGTTTTTCTACAATTCCAAGGAATTTGAAGCAATGTGATGCTTGTATACTTGGAAAATATATCAAACAACAATTTCATGATTCTACTTCCAAAGCATGTAGAAAAGTTGAACTGATACAATATGATTTGTGTGGCCCCATTCCTATTCCATATGCTAATGCAAATTAATATATATTGGCTTTTATTGATGATTACACCAAGATGTGTTGGGAATACTTGTCGAAAGATAAATCACAATCTTTTGAAACTTAAAAAAAAATCATTATGGATTCAAAATGAATCACATTATGGTATTGTCTCTCTTTGTATTGATAATGGAAGAGGATATACATCTAACAAATTTTAAAACTATCTATTCCAACATGAGATCAAACATCACACAATAGTTCAATAGAATCCTCAACAGAATGGTGTAGTTGAATGTTATGACCCAAGGGGGGTATAGATAGGGTTAAATGTACATGATATTACCACAAGGGTGGGGGGCGAGAGGGATATATGGCACTAAATTTACATGTAATGTGTAAATATATATGTAATAGGGTCATCCTAATAGAAAAGGGGCCTCATCGATGTTTTGTTTAAGCAAATTTTTGCCAATTTGGCTAAATTTAAAGTTTTTAAAAGAAACTTTGACTAAATTTCTTCATATTTTCATTAAAAATTAAAAATTAAAATGTAGCCTTATTTATGATAATAATTCTCTATATTTTTATACATTTCTCCTAGAAATAAAAATTTTCCATGAATATATAATTGGATTCCTTAACATTTTTCTCCAAATCCATGATTGTGTATTATAAAGTTTAGGCAATATTTTCTACATCTAAAGTTTAAGGTAGGTATATATACTCTTGGGAATACCATGAACTTATATTTGAAATCATATAAGTATTTGTATGAGACAACATTTTTAATACTTGACTTTTTTGTTCACTTATTTGAACATATATATGGTACACCATATTGTATATAGTGTTTTCATATTGGAGTTTTTTAGGAGGTTGAAGAAATAATTTTATGTATTTCTAATTATAGTTTCCAATGCCATTGTTTTTGGTTGTAAGTTTTCTATAATTTCTATGAAAGGTTGATTTTTCTCTAGATGTTCTAATATGGTATTTATTAGTATTATTTGTGAGTGATGCACAAGTGACACTCATGTATTGATGTGTTTTCCTAATTTTCAAGGTAGTAACAAAATATTAATGGATTATAGCTTAATATAAATGATAAGCTTTTTTTAATAAACATGATTTGATCACCGAATAGTTTGATAAGTTATAACATGTATGATTTGAAAAAAAAAAAGTCAGGCCTCATGTGTGTGTGTGTGTATAAAATGTATTCATTATTGACATATCAGAATTGGTGATGTATGAATGTAATTGGGTATTTCGAGGAGGTTCTCCTATACTTTAAGGAGTTATTGTGTAACTTATATCTCCTTTCTATCTTGGAGTTGTCCTCTATGATTACATTGATGTACATGGTGTGTACTTATGTTCAGTTATGATATCTTAAGAATTTGGTTCAAAACATTTGTTATATTCACACTTTACACATGAGGCCCCTTTTCTATTAGGTTGACCCTATTACATATATATTTACACATCACATGTACATTTAGCCCTAGATATCACCCCCCTTGGGGTCATATCATGTGAATTTAACCATATATATTCCCCTCTTGGGTCATAACATTGAAAGAATGAACAAAAATCTCATAGTTATCATTTGTTCCATGATATTTTTCAAAAATGTAAAAATGATGTTTTGGTATGACGCAGTTCTATGTGCATTTTATGTCAAAAACATGTGTCGATGTCATGCTCTTGAGAATAATATTCCTTGTAAAATGTGGTATGGCCACATTCCTTTAGTGAGGCATCTCAAGGTCTTTGCTTCCACCTATTATGCTTTAATTACTAAGGAGAAAATAAACAAAATTGATTAAAGGAGTCTAAAGTGTATCTTCTTGGGGTAATAAAATACCATCAAAGCATATCATCTTTATAATGAGGTAAAAAATAAATTCATTCTTTCTAGAGATGTACTTTTTCTTGAATTCTCCAGGAATGACAAAACAATGAGGTGAGATTAGAAGAATTCGCTATGAACTAGACTCCCTTTCACGCATAGATTTGAATCTTCATCTTAAAACATTGTTCAGAATATGCACGAACCTATGGGTGGTTGTATATGCATGGGTGATCTAGAGGATCAAATTTTTCTCAAAATTCAAAGTGTTCAGAATCACTTCAAATCAAACAGATGTGTAGGTCTCGTCGTCACGAACCTAACGCAACTTGTTTGGGTTCAAACGAACGTCGGATGAGAGAGATATTGCGTTTTGTTCAAATCGTCAAACATGCAAAAAAAATGTGTTGACTGTATAGTTCGTATAGTCCGTATATATGTTGATGTGGCAGGGTCGTATGACATGTGGCAGGGCCATACGACACATGGCAGGGCCGTATGACATGTGGAAGGGCCGTGCAACACGTGGTAGGTGTTGGTTGGCATTTGGACAACAAATCGTTTCTTGACACGTGGCATGTTTGTGGCGAATAGAATGGTGACACGTGGCCCAATCAATGGTCACCATGTGTCACCTGGACAGTGGCTTAAAACTTATGTAGTCAGCAGGGCTCGACCCCATGACCTCCGGGCAAGGGGAAGAGCTTTGGGAAGGGCCTCCCAATCGGCGCGCCCACCTATGGTTGTTAACATATATATGTTAAAAAAATTATTTGAATTGCAATGTTTTGATATGGGGGTGCGGTCCGTGTCGGGGCTAAGCCTCGGCCCCCGGTCATATATATATGGCATGTAACCAATGACATGTGCATTCTGACCTTTACCATATGTTTCAAAACCTTGACCCCTTTTTATATGAGCGTACGGTCACATGGTGACCCATATGTCCACAGTTTTGGTGGTTAGGGGCTAAGCGTGCTCTAATCGTCCTACAGTTCGCACCATTTTGTGGTTGCAACCAATGCTAGGTTTTAACACAAATATGCACATCGGGGCTTGGTTGAAGAGACAGAGGTGCATTTTGGCGATCCAGAGACAACAAGTTTGAAGGGGAACTTCTAGAAAGCCCGTCTTCTTCAATTTTTGGCCAAATGAGGTGCCGAAAAAGACCAGCTAGGGGTTTTTGGACGTTCTGAAGCCATTGGAGCAATCTATTTGGCATTTTGAGAATTTTAAAGCACATATTTTAGCACTTTGAGCAAATAATACAAAAGATCCATTGGAAGCTGGACCAGGAGATGTAGCCCAAGAGAGGGGTGAACTCCTTTATCATTTGTTGTGTTATGTGTTTTCTGTTCACTTTTATTTGTTGTTGATTATATGCATCTTGATTGTGTAATTTCTATAAAAGTTGTGTTTTCAAACTGATCCATTTGCATAAGTACACTTGAATTAAAACTTTCAAATATTTTCAAGAATATAAGTCTTTATCATTTTTAGATCAGTGGGCTATGTTGAAGACCGAGAGAGAAGGACATAGGGTGAGGGACTTCTAGGACATACAATTTGAAAAGATAATTAAAGAAAAAACATTCTAGTGTGGAGATGAATGAATTAAGGAAGGTGGTTAATTTATCCATCCATGAGTTGAGTGTTGATGGAATCAACATTTTGAAAAAAGGATTGCATTTTTTCCTTACTCCTAAAATCCTCTCAGTTGAGAGAATTGTTTGTAGCATTGAAGATTGTATCAAAAATTTGAGCAGYGAGGGCCAAGAGGACACTATATGTGATTGTGCATCAGTGCTAAAGAGTGAAAAACTTCCAAAAATAAATTTGAGTAAGAAAGAACATTAAGGCCTCAGAAACCTAAGGAATAATGAGAACATCATGGTTCTAAAGGTTAACAAWGGAGGGGCCACTATGGTCATGAACAAAATGGACCACAACACTAAAATTAATGAGAACCTCACTAGAAGTGGAAGCTACATAAATATAAGTAGAAACCCAATATATATAATAATTAAATAAGTAAAAAATTTCATTATCGAATTTTACTTAGATTAAAGGACAAATAAATGACTTACTCCTAGCTGCCAGATTACCAAAAATATGGAAGGAAGGGGTTTCACTTAGACTAATTGTCAACATAATTGGTTCCCCAAACTATGATGTCAAGAAGCATGTAGCAAATCTTTTAGGACCTTTGGTTGGAAACAAAGACTCTTACATCAAATATTCAAGTGACTTTGTGAAACTCATCACCGATGAAGTTGAACCAAGGGATACATTCATTAGTTTTGATGTAGCTTATTATTTCACTAAAATCCCATTGAATGAATTTTTTCAGGTTATCAATGAAGTTACAGACTTGGTGATCCATAAACGGTGGGCCTATGACCTAATCATTTCATCAACAAATATATTTTCAAAATTAAATATTATTCTCAATATATTTGAAGGCACACACTCTTCATCAAGAGAAGTGTGATGAAATGGTGCAACATCCCCAGTAATTTACTATTATAAGATTATTTCCCTTTTCCCAAACATTAATGAAATTGTATATAAGATAAATAAATGAGTATACAGTAAAATAAGATTGCTACATGCCACAAGAAACTCATCCTCCCTCAAATCATTGTGTATAAGACTGGGATAAATGAATCTATAGTGTGATATATGTTGTAATATTCAATAAATGAGCGCAATCATCCTCAATTATAGGGAAATCAATGTCGTTCTCTATGCATACAATTAAAGGAACAACCAAAAAAATACCCAACGTTGTGCGAGCATACCAAGAGATTGTTTAGTGGTGAATTTATTCAATTGTAGAAGGGATCATCCATAAGAATGGGTTTTTCATTTCCCATAAATACATAAATACCTCTCACTAAAAAAACAAATAATAGATAAATCACACACACCACATTTGCAGTAGTGGTTAAACGTACCATAATTAACATATATTTATTTTTGCTAAGAAAATTATTTACAAATGGTGAGTTGTGCATGCTAAAAAATATCGTACATTGTTATTCACTAAAAAAAATGCAAATGGCCATGTCTCATATATTCCTTCTCTCATCGTGGATATGCTCCTTGACTCCATCATCCATGATCCTTAAACAAGCTACATGCTTCGAGCTCTCATCTCTTCAAACTTCCAATATTATCCTTGCATCTCGTTTCATTGAGGTTTTTAGGACACCCCTCAGTTTTTTAATGTGATACCTTTAGAAGGACAACCATCACATATGTTCATTTCCACTTCCAATTCACAAAGAATAAAAAATAAAATTAAATGAAATGAAACATATTTTTTACAAAATTTTCAAACATTTTTCCCATTTGTAGGTTTTTGGTCCCTAAAAGATTCAAATCCTTCAATCTTCTTCTTCTTCTTATATCATCAAGAAGACTCCAAACATATCAAAAGAAGGATGCCTTCATTGTAGGACAGATGATAAGAGTTGATAAGGGGTTTCCTTTTGCATAACCCTGATGTTCATCCCATGGTTGTAGAGTAAATTAACTATTGCAATAGGTTGTTGGACTACCACTCCTCCTTGGGTTGAAGGATCCAACAATTCCTCTTTCCCCTTAACCTTGACTCTCCAATCTTTCTTCTTGGTTTTCTGTCTCTTAGGATGGAGTTCTAGGTGAAACCTCCAAAATTTGGCCTCCCAATGTCCAATCAATAAACATTATTGGGAATAGTTCTTGCATGGGCTTCTTGGCCTTCTAGAGTTCCAAAAATTGCTAGCCTTATGACCCATTTTATTGCAACAAAAAAAAACTATTCCATACCGCTTCGACTTGTGATGATTCTCACTAGCTTGATTACTTGGTCCCCCGATATTTGGAGCGAATATGGATGGAATAATCATCTCTTTTCTACCCTCTTCCAAGCTTTGAAAAAAATATTTTAGTAGCTTGATGCACATGGATTGTTTTTCGGAATGAAAGTGGTTTGATCTGCACATGTGCTCACTTATTGTACATTTAACCCTAGGCCTTCATTCTTGGGCCTCTGCTAAGATACAATCATAATCCATTTTCCTTCCTTTCCTATCCCTTGGACATCATAGACCATTTTCTTCATTAGATTGGAATCAATGCATATAGTGTGCTTCTCAAAGTCACCAAGGGTATTGGAAGGAGAGTTTACCATGTTTTTGTTTTTCACGGTGTTAGCTTCGACAATGGCGATGGAAAAGGATTTATTGGTCTCTTGTACAATTTCTTCTAGATACTTCAAGGCCTATTCCTTCACTACCAAGTCCTGGTATAGGTGAGCAGTGAACTCAATGAACCTCTCCTACTATCAATTATACAACTCAATGAACTTCTCCCCCAACTATAAGAGTTGCAATATTCTCTTTTCTAATTCTATCCTCATGGCCATGAAGGAGTCCTTGTGCTTGGAAATCACTTTCTCTATATCATCTTCTCTCTACATACAATACTAGGTTTATTATTGGATTTTTATGTTGAAGTCTCTCAACTCTTCTAGCTTCTCCCTATTGAATTATTTTCCCATTGTTGGTTCTTCAATTTATCTGACAAATAGTGGGATTATTGCTTGACTGTTTCATCAACACATATATCTGTGGAATTAAATATGATTCTAATTATATTTTAAGGATAAAACACTCTTCATCAAGAGTTGTGTGAGTAAATTGCGCAACAAACCTACTAACTAATTGATATAAGCCTATTTCCCTTTTCCAAAACATTAATAAAATTGTATATAAGATAAATAAATGATTATACAGTAAACTGATATTGATAGAGGCTGCAAGAAACTCAACCTCCCTCAAATTTTTGTGTGTAAGACTTGGATATATAAATATTTTTCATGCTATATGTTGGGAGACTCAATAAATGAACTGAATCATCCCTAATTAAATGGAAATGAATGTCGAGGTTTGTGTGCACAATTAAAGGAACAATAAAAAAACCCAATGTTGTGCCAACTTACCAAGTGATTGTTTAAGGTGAAATTATTCAATAAAATAATGGATCATATGTGATCATGGGTCATTCATTTCTCATAAACATGGGACTTCCTCTCACTAAAACAAACAATTAATATAGAAATCACATGCACCATGTAACAACCCTAAGTAATTAATCAATTGTCATGATTTAAATAATTGTTTAATGTATATTAGTTTAATTGATTAATTGTCTTGATTAAATATTTGTTTAATGTATATTATTTTAATTAGTTAATCAATTAATAATCATGATTAAATATTTTTTTAAGGAATATTGGTTTAATAAATTAATAATTTTCATTTTGAGACTTACTGTATCGGTAGATGACCCATTAATGAAAAGGGGATAAGATGGTTGACACTTAATGGAGGGATAAGGTGGGTTAGACTTAATGAAGGGAGAAAGAGGTGAATAAGAAAGGGGGGAAGGTAGGATAAGAAGGGGTGAAAAACACTCGGGAAAGGGGGAATTGTGGGTTTCGGGGAGCAATTATTATCATAGGGGAGGACTTTATTGTTGGTTTTGGCTGGAGGAGCTTGCTGGAGGATTGTATTACTAGTTTTGCTTGAGGAGCTTGTTGGAGGATTGTCACAGGGGGCACCTGTTGCTGGGAATTTTCGACTCAGGGGCCAGGATACCGTAAGGAATTCTAGAGCTAGGGAGTTGGATAGGCTGTTCCTAGTTGGCTGGGAGGTTATTCGGTTTTGGGCAGAGCTTCAAGCAGAGTTGGAGAACAACAATAACATCAGTTGGAGGTATGTATTTTCATTATTATGCTGTCTTATATGGATTATTATCATACTTATCATAAATCTTAATTCTACTATACATGGTTATGTGATGAATAATGAATGGTTATATGCTAAATAATGAATGGTTATTTGGTTATATGTTGAATAATGAATTGTAAAGAATTTAGGATAGCATTTCTCTATTTAAACTTAAGTTTTATAAGGCTCTATAGGAGAGGCTTTACACATGGTATCAGAGAACTAGTTTAAAATATGGAGCCAAGGGCCTAACTACCTACCCACATGTAAGAAGGAAAGTTTAGGAATGGAAACGTTCCAAGCCAAAAATTAAAACAACCTAAGTTATATTGAAACCCTGAATAAACTGTGTAGGGTAAATATATATTGAAAGAAGCCTGAAAACCTGCAACCTGAAAACCTTGGGAAAAGGGCCCTAAAACCCTTTAATTTGATATAAATCTGAGCTCAAGCTCCAAGCAACCTGCAAGACCAAATAATAAATAATAATAAAAAAAAAACCAACAAATTTTAAACACTTGTTTTTAAGTAAATAGACTTATGTATATATTAAAATATATAGAAGAAGTATATATATGTATATAAATGTTTAAACCTTGGGGTTTTGAGGCCATATGAAACCATATAATTTGGGGAGTGGACCATATTAAGAGCAATCGAACCAATTAATGCTATCGCCATTACCATTTCCCCTCACACCTCACTCTTACTTCGTGTATAATATCCACCCTTTTCAAGATGTATACACTCGCACTCAAAATTATAACTCAAGACCTCCCACTACACTATAATTATTCCAACCAGTTGCAAGTCTTTGGAATTTAGCAACACAACCTAATAATTACACTAAAAATCACAAATCCAACACAATTTATTCAAAAGGGTTGATTAAACAATGGTACCCATTGGAATAATTACACTAAATAATGGGACCAGAGGCCCAATATGTCTCTTCAAGTTCACAAGGTGCTTTCCTTCCAAGTCAACACAACACATAATATCAAATCCTATTCCTCGAGATCAACTGCCAAGACAAGAAAGGAGCCCACTAAGACATAAAAGTGCATTGCACGTAGCTTTGATGGACGAGGGGATGACGAGACATTGTGGTGACTCATGGGGATTCAAACATTTGACTTCATGATAGCATAAGAAACTGTAAAAGCCAAGGCTATAGCTCTAACCAGTGTAGAAGCCATGGCAGTTGATGAGCAGAAAATGTTAAACACGAGGTCCAATCTCCAAGTGTAGGTCACATAGAAAAGTCACAACACAACATACAGATCGGGATCTGGCACAAACTAAGCGTCAAGCATAGGAAGGAGAGACCACAACGGACTCATTGCGCACAAGATAACACATTAAAAAAAACATAACACAAAGCAACAACGCATAAAAAGCCCAACGCCAAAGCCAAGGGAGGATCCCACAAGAGGCGACTACATTTTAAAACACATAGTTTAGTGCCCAACGACCAAATGAGATCAAGACAAGAACCTGCAACACAACACAAGTCATTCGATACCAAGCTCCCAAATGCTAAGAATAAAGTCACATGGAGGAGAAGCTCATAAGGGGGCGGGGAAAGGAGTGAGCTCCCGAGCGAGGGTTAAAAAAAAATAAAAAAAATTGCATGCATATTACTCACAAACAAAACAAAAAACGAAGGTCTTACATAGGGTCACCATGAAATGAATCCACAGACCCTCATAGTTATTACGCGGGTCACCTGAAGTGAATCCGCAGACCCCGAACAACAAGATTTATGGAAAAATGATCCGCTGGGCAAGCATATGCTAGAGGTTCAATCTCCAAACATACGTATAAAATAATGGGTCTTCTGCCCATTTCTCTTTCTTATCCAAAGATTAAGTCCACTTCCATTCCTTCTTCGGTCTACCAAACCTATCGTCATGTCAAACTAACACATGCAACGCCGAGGAGGGAGCCCACAAAATGGTGCACTATGGCAATACAATCGGGCTGTTGAGATTTGGCA
Source organism: Picea engelmannii (assembly GCA_009831015.1). Taxonomy (NCBI): domain Eukaryota; kingdom Viridiplantae; phylum Streptophyta; class Pinopsida; order Pinales; family Pinaceae; genus Picea; species Picea engelmannii. The sequence goes on from ML782917.1 coordinate 91,605, forward strand.
GCTTCCATTACCAGCCTACTTCCTCTATAAATCATTCAAGCCAAGCCCCAAATACAACACACATCTCAACTCCAAGCCACGAGCCATAAAACACCTAAGAAGGAGAAGCCATGACAGAAAGACCATGGGTGGAGCGACAAGAATAGGGAAAACCTCATGTGTTGGAGTTAGAAAACGCAAGAGTAGGCTCACAATTAGGGTTTGTTAGGGTTTGAGTAGTTGTTTTCTTTTTTTATATTTTACTGTATGTTTAAATAGGCCGAAAAGGAGGGAGGGGGCAAGTTGACCTCATGCGAGGATCCACCGCTGGTTGATTTTATTTATTTATTATTATTATTATTTATTTTTATTATTATTAATTTTTTTTTATTTTTATTTTAATTACTTTAATTTTATTTTAAACCTTTGGGTTTTAATTATTTAAAACATAAATAATTAATTTCAATTTTTTTAATTTGATTTCAAAGCATTGATAATAGAAATTAATGAATTAGTTTAATTTAATTAATTAATTACTAATTAATTAATAAGTAATTAATTAATCATTCAAAAATTAATTAACTAGGGATTTGAATGATTAATTAATTAAATGTGTAATTAACATTAACATATTTAATAATATTTAATGATTAACATAACATTATGATACTAATAAAATTTATTTTTGGATTAGATTAAATTTCTGTTGGAGCGGACGAGTTTTGAACTGACGACCTATCCACCGAGTATAGAGATTTCACCAAAGACCATATACCACTATGCCATGATAGTAATGATAGGTTAAATGTGTTGATTAAGGTGAGAGAGTCAATACTTTTCTTAGGCGAAGAAAACGATCTTAGAGGCTTTCAACCTTGACCTAGCCACTTCCCCTAAAGAGAGTAACGTCTGTTTACAGACAAGTAAGAAAAACTTACGCCTAACCCTGTTTTCAGGTTTAAGTTGCGCAAATGTGAATTTCCCTAGACTCTCCCTAAAAAAATTTTGGTTGATGCAGATTCAATTATACAGGATGGTTAGGACTTGAGGAAATCGAGGCAGAGGGGCATCGTCGTAGGGACTGCCACCGCCGCCACCGCCATCGCCTGAACTAGCTCTCATTATGCGCTCTTTGGAGGCCATAAATGAGACTTTAAAGGGGCATCAACCAACAGGGATCGAAGTGGAGCCCCCACCATATGGAATGGGTAATCTTGAAGCATTAAGGGATTCATGGGGAGGGCCTCCACCCGAGGACATCACTAGAGAACTGTAGAATATCAAACTTCCATAGTCCATCCTGGGTCGTGCCAGTGAACGTACAAAGGCATGGTTGGAAGGAATGAAAAGATGTTTCACCTTAAGAGACTATGCTTCCACATCAAAGGCGAAAATAACAATCTTTCAGTTAAGCGACGGTGCCTTGAATTAGTGGGGCAACCTAGAGAGGCAGGTGCACCTTATCCCATACACCATCTCTTGGGAACTTTTTGAGGAAAGGTTTTGAAGGAAATATCTACCAACTTACTACGAGGAACAACAAGTGGGAGCATTTCATGCTATAGTACAAGGAAACAAGATCATGGAAGAGTACGAGATCATGTTTATGGAATTGGTAAAATATGTTTCGTACATGGATAATGATCAATGACAGGGAGAACACTTTGTCTATGGGTTAAACCCAAAGATAAGGGACATGGTGCGGATGTGGAAACCATCTTTAGTAGTGGAATCAGTTGAAAATGCACGCTATACTGAGGAACGCATGAACTTAAATGGAGGTATGAGATCGACATTTCCATATCATCTTAGATTCATGGGGAAGGCCCCTAGGACCTTCTCTAGGGGAGGGATCTCTAGGCCACCTCCTTATGGTAATAGACTCTCACCAAGGACATTTGCCACAAGTATTTCAATGGCAACGAGTGCAGAATATCGTTCATCACCAGTGATGCAGGAAGGTTCATAACCCTCTCAGGGAGCAGCTAGTAGGGGCAGGGGTTCCAGGGGAAGCAACTCATTTAAGAGACTGTCACAGAGCAGTGCGCAGGTTCAATCTTGTATTACATGTTGGGGATGTGGAGGACCCCATTACCAGTGTGAATTCCCAGAGTCACAAGCAAGATTTGTGCATAGAGAAGGAAAGGCCTCGATGGGAAGAGTGAGTTGCAGCCACTAGATTTATGAAGCAGTTAATAATCGCCAGGTAGAAAACCAATCCAGGGTAGTGGAATCATCAGGTACACTAAATCATATCAATGTTAAAATTTTATTTGATTCTAGTGCTACAGATAGTTTCATTTCACCTTTTGCATCAGAAAAGAGTGGGTTGGCAGCCTACGAGCATGACGACTTTAAACAAGTCAAGATGGATTCAAGGGAAAAATAAGCGGTAGGACCTAACATTGATAATTGTCTAGTAGAATTGGCAGTGTATACTACTAGGTTGAAGGTATATGTCACTGCTCTCAGGACATATGACCTAATCATTGGAATGGATTGGTTAGAATCCCATCAAGCTATGGTAGATTTTTTCTCAAAAAGGGTGCTTTGTGTTGACGATGATGGAAGGCCAGTAGAGATCCATGGTGTATGCAGAAAGGTGTCTCTACGCTTTATCTCAACTATGAAGGTTAAGCGGTGCATGAGGCAAGGGTGACAACTATATTTAGTGGAAGAAGTGAATGAAAGGAAAGGACCCTCCTTGGATCAGTAACTTGTATTGTAAGAATTTAAGGATGTTTTTCCAAACGAGTTTCCAGGGTTACCTCTTGAGAGGGAGCTTGATTTTACTATTGAGCTAAAACTTGGTGCAGAACCAATTTCCAAGACTCCGTATAGGATGGCAGCGCTAGAACTTTGTGAGTTGTAGATGCAGTTAAAAGAGCTACTCGACTTAGGGATAATAAGGCCCAGTGTCTCACCTTGGGGTGCACCAATAATTTTTGTGAAGTAGAAGGATGGTTCATTATGACTGTGTATAGATTACAGGGACTTGAACCGTGCTACGGTGAAAAATAGGTACCCAATTCCACGAATAGATGATCTCTTTGATCAAATGGAAGGCACAACGGTATTCTCAAAAATTGATTTGTGATCAGGGTATCATCAGTTAAGAATTAAGGAGGGTGATATTCCTAAAACTTCCTTTCAAACTCGGTTTGGGCATTATGAGTTCGCTGTATTACCTTTTGGATTAACTAATGCGCTAGCAGTATTCATGAGCGTCATGAATGGTGTATTCCAAAAATACTTCTAGACCTCTTTGTATAAGTCTTTTTAGATGATATCCTCATCTATTCCAAGAACAAAAGAGAGCATGAGGAACACTTGCGAGTGTTGTTCTCCTAACTTAGAGAGAACAAATTGTATGAGAAGTTGTCGAAGTGCTCCTTATTCTAGAAATAAATCCACTATTTAGGTCATATCATTTTCGGTGAAGGAATATCTATGGACCCAGAAAAGGTAAAGGCCATTATGGAATGGCCAGTGTCGAAGAATGCTCATGAGGTAAGAAGCTTAATGGGGCTAGAAGGTTATTATTGGATATTTGTGGAAGGGTTCTCTAAAATAGCGAAACCCATCACCACTTTGCATCACAAAGGGGTCAGGTATGAATGGACAGAAGAATGTGATAGTGCATTCATCGAGCTTAAGAGGTTACTAACTAGTGCACCAATTCTACTAGTGCCGGATATGGAAAAGGACTTCACAGTCTTCACGGATGCCTTGAAGCAAGGGTTGGGGGTCGTGCTAATGCAGGATGGAGGAGTGATATCATATGCATATAGGAATTTGAAGCAACACGAGGAACTTTATTCTACTCATGATTTGGAGTTGGCAGTTGTAATTCTAGCTCTAAAACTTTGGAGGAACTATCTAGTGGGGAAAAACTTTGAGCTCAAAACAAACCATCAAAGTTTAAAACATGTCTTCACTCAAAGGGATCTTAATGCTAGGAAAAGGCGATGGAGTGAGTTCATGAGTGAGTACGATTTTGGTATTTCATACATGAAGGGAAAATAAAATGTGGTCTCAGATTCCTTGAGAAGGAGACCACGTGTCGTCTCCTTGGTACCCTTAAAAGTCAATATGAGGGAACGTGTGTTGACGCAAATCCTTGGAGATAGTTGGTATTCAAAGGTTACTTCAAACCTCCAGAGTGGGACACAATTAGATCCAAAGTATGAAGGATATAGCCTCAAAGAAAATGGACTATTAAGATATCAAGGAAGGATGTACATCCCCGAAAGTGGGGATATTCGAAGCATTATACTAAAGGAATTCCATAGAGCACTTTATTGTGCGCATTGTAATGAACCTTAAATTCACCATAAAAAAAAATTCTATAACATAATTCTATTTCATCTAATCTTAGAATTTAAGCGAAGGTAAGACTCATTTCTGTCCATAATGACATTATTACGCTAGTCTAGTTTTACTTCGAATCGAAAAGCTTATGTGGATAAATTCTATCCATAATTATTTCACTTCCCTTAACTCTCAAACTACTCCAACATACTCATATGTATATAGGCAACATATAAACTTAGGTCGAAGGAACCTTTGAGGTTCAGAGAAATAAATCTCAGGGGGAAGCAAAATTGCCGTTAGATTGAAAGGATCTAGACGCACAGAGTTTAACCTCTGAGAGGTCATGTAGGAGAGCAATTGAATGAATGATGGAGACACTTTAGAGAGAAGTGTCGAAACTGTGAGAGTCGTCGGATCCAGAAAAGGTGCGCAAGGTTTAAACCTTGTAAAAGCAGAAGGAAGAGGACTCGTCAAGTCCCGAAAGCATTGGGACCATCCAATTTGGAGGACATATGTCAAAGATCCAAGCCCATCGTGGATTTGGAAACTGGGGAAATGAGAGTGAAGACTCTCCCAAATTCTCAAAAGGATAAATCTAGGATTGATCACGACCATTGATCATCCTGAAAGGATCACAACTGTTGATCATGGATAAAAGATCGCAGCCATCCATCGGAGGGACACATGGCTGCTGGTTGGTGTTTCAGCACCCGGGACACCAAAGGGTGAGACCCCTCATTTTCGTAAGTCGCTAAATCCTGGTATACAAAAACCCCGAATAGGTTTAGGATAAAAAAGTTTTTTCGATGTTTTGGCACCCAGGAAACCAAAGGGAAAGATCCCTTGACTCCGCAAGTCACGAAATTCCGGTACACGAAACCCTGAATCGGTTTAGCGTGAAAACGGTTTTTGGCATTTCGGCGCCTGGGAAACCTAAGGGAAAGATTCCTTGTCAACGCAAGTCATGAAATACCTGTATACCAAACCCCAAATCGGTTTAGCGTGAAAAAGGTTTTCGGCGTTTCGACACCCCAAATCCTCTGTCCTGAAATGCGAAAAGTGTAAGTGTTGGTTCAGGACAGAGGAGAGAAAGGTTATAGTTTAAGAGCTATAAAATCTTTTGGGGTGAAAAAAAAAGTGAACCGTCATTCTTGCCGAGTAAGGGTATGTTATTGAATGACTCATCAAAAAGGAATTCAACCATCATATCTCTCGTCGTTACGAATTCCAGAAATTTTACCAAGGTTTAGTTAGAATGTTGTTCTTACTTTTTTTCTGTAGTTGTTGTCTGTACAGTCTGATTTCTTATGCATTGTATGGAATGCATGCATTTCCAAAGGCCCACATCTTTTGAATCACATCTCAACAAAAGAAAAGGGGCTCTAGAATATTAATTTGTTGTACAGATATCAGGAAAGATATAAATATATGCATATAATCCTATTAAATGTGTATCCTGGTCATGCATCAATACTTTAGTGATTTTATTGCTTTGCATAGCTTATTACTAAAATATATGAGTACTCAGTCATTGTCGTTTCTGTCTATACATCGACATTTTCTTAGATCATTATCATCATCTAAGAGAATCTATACAGAGAAATGAAAAGGAAGAATGGAGTCTGAGTTTGTCAAAGTAATTAGTTCTACACATTTAATTGTGATTTTAATTGCAAGGTTGATATTTCGACATTTGGGACTTGCTTGTTACATATACGCGGAGTTCCTTTTCTCTATTAAACTCCGAAATCCTGAACCCCGAAACCTCAAAAATGTTAGGCCACAGTCTTTTCACATTTCGTGATTCGTCATTCCTTATTTCATTTTGTTTTCACATCAGGTGTTCGTAAACCTCGAAATCCTGAACCATGAAACCCTAAAAAGTTGGGCCACAGTCTTTTCACATTTCGCGATTCAGCATACAACGTGGTCTTTGTCTTTTGTGTTTGGCGTGTGTAATCACCGAAACCCGATTGACCCTTGTTTTTTCACACCATTTTGTTCTCTATGGCTTATGCCATTAAACAAAAGTCTAAGTTATTTTATCGATAAAAATCCTAAATAAACATCTCCGAACCCTTATGCTTACGAAGCATTATACTTCTGTAAACTCTTACTTATTACCGGAATATATATATATATATATATATATATATTTGTGTGTGTGTGTGTGTGTAGATGGAATATATATCTGTCTTCTAGCTGTATGTGAACCCTGTTGGGATTAATCTCTAAAAGGAAAAAAATTGTAGTCATATCGGTGGAAATCACTTACAACTTATGTGCTAATAATTTTGTCCATTTCCACTGTAATACTTTGGCATATATATATATATATATATATATATATATATATATATATATATAGGTAAAAGAAATATTGATTGTGATTCCTGTCGTACTTGGATTTTATTTATTTTTGGACTATTAGGTACCCAAACAAACCCCATTCATTATCGTAACTTGGTGCATGATTTTCTTACCGAATTATAAATACCCTATGTAAAGTTCTCAGGTTCAATTCCATTTACAATAGATAAATTCTCTACACTGGAGTTTCAAAATACTGGTAATTACCCTACAACTGCCTCTGTGGTAATAACCTAGTTTATAAAGGGACTATTCCAGTATTTAACCATATAATTTACTTCCGATTATCCTTGAACAATTTTTTCCCAGGTTATTGTATCCATACCGAATTAAATAGATGCATTACAACTGTGCCTAAATAATTCAAAGAGATGAAACATAATTTCAATTCAGATTTAACGAATACACTGCATTAGATATACAAGCATTTAAATAGAAAATGGAAATCATTTCAATTCATATTTAATAAACACATTGCATCATATATAAAATCATTCAGACAGAGAGGAATATAGAAACATATATGAACCATCTTGTGGGAAGACAAAGGGAACAACCACATTCCTCCCAACCGTAGAATAGGGTAGTCAAAACACTTGCCCGATTTACCCCCTATCCTGACCATGAATCCACGAGGGCAAACTTGGAATCTCCTCCTCAAAAAATGTCTTTCTGTTCCAGCAGACTCCTCTTGCCTCACACTCAATCTGTAGTGTTCATAACAACAAGAGAACTCAAAATCTTTTCCCCCAGCATACTTGTCAGCGTCCTGCCTCCTCACATATGCTATTTATCAATTTTGCCTAGGTCTTTTTCCCTCCCTTGGGAATTTTCACAGCTTTCTAAATCCCTGATTTTCAGTGGGTACCAATGGCCAAATATATGATTTTCCACTTGTAATAATCATCCCAGAGGTAGTTCCAACATGTTCCCCACTCATGTTGTCACGGTCAGCTGATTTTAACATGGTTGTTCCATTTGTCCTCCTGCAATTAATATAATTATTTTGTTTTTATACAAGTGTCATAGTCAAACAGTTAGTTGAGTTAGATGAGATCTCTACCCAACAGTCATAATAATTAATTACAAATATCAAATTCGAAATTTCAAATTGTCATAAATGGAAAAAAAATTCCAAATTCGGATTTACTAAAAATGGAATAAATTTCCAGCAAATTTAAATTTCAAAAAATATTTTATTTTTGGGGATGTCACATCCTTTCCCCCTTCAGTAAAACACCTTCATCGGTGTTCGTTTCTTTCCTGGAACAGGATTGGATGAGATTTCCACAAATCTCCCTCTAACTCCTAAGTGGCCTCCTCAGGACTAAAGTGCTTCCATTACACCTTTACCTGAGTGACGACTCTGTTCCAAAGTGCTATTTCTCTCTGGTCCAAGATGCGTAGGGGTTCCACCTGGAACTCGCATTCGGGTTCCACCTGCACCAAGTTCCAATCAATCTTATGAGTAGGGTCATGAATATACCTTTTCATCAATGAAACATGAAATACATTATGAATTCTTAGATTAGCTAGAAGTGCAAGTTGATATGCTACAGGTCCAATTCAAGCTAGTATATCAAAGGGCCCACAAAACCTGGGTTCCAGCTTGGCATAGTTCCCTAACTTTAGCAAGATTTCTCGGGATTTGACCTTCAAGTAAACATGGTCTCCCACTTGAAATTCCAAGTGTCTTATTTTTTGATCTGCATTGCTCTTCTGTCTGTCCTATGCTTCTTTCAAGTTCTGATGTACCTTTCTTACCATGTTCTCCATTTCTTGGAGCATATCTGGTCCAACCATGAGTCTGTTAGTCGAGTTATCCTGGCTAATTAGAGTTGTACACTTTCTTCCATACAGTATTTCGAAAGGGCTTAACTTAACCGAAGTTTGGTACCCATTGTTATATGCAAATTCTACCAAGTGTAGGTAGTCTTCCCACTTGTTCGGTTTTGTTCTTACATACATGCAGAGCATATCCTCTATGGTTTGGTTTGTCCTTTCGGTCTGTCCATCCGTTTGTGGATGATAACTCTTACTGAAATTCAAATTAGTATTTATCCCTGCAAACAATTCCTTCCAAAAAGCGGATGTGAATTTTATGTCTCTATCTGAAATCACCATTTTAGGAATACCATGCAGTCTAAAAATTTCTTTCATGAATATTTCAGTAATGTTTAGAGCTTTAAAAGTAGAATTTACAGGAATAAAGTGTGCAGACTTATTGAGTTTATCGATTACAACCATGATAAAATCATTCTATTTCTGAGTTTTTAGGCAAACCTGTTTTAAAGTCCAGCGATATGGTCTCCCATTTCCATTCTAGTACTAGTAATGGTTGTAATAGGCTGGATGGATGCTGGTGTTCGGCCTTAACCTGCTGACAATCCTGGCACCTAGCCAAGTATTCTGTTGTTTCGCCTTTCATATTAGACCAGTAAAATAGTTTTCTAAGTGTTGTTATCGCTTTTTGGTAACCTGGATGACTAGAATACGGTTTCTTATGCACTTCGTCCAAAATCGTTAATTTTAACTTTGTTGAATCAGGTATGTAAAGTTTGTTTTTACATCGTAATAATCCCTTCTTGTTGATACTTAGATCTGGTTTATTTGAGTCTGTGGTACTATTTTGTAATTCTACCATCATCTTAGTGTAATTTTCATCGCTAATATCGGTCGTCCTTACCTTTTGTTCCAGATCACTTTCTGCCCTGTTGATATTTACCTCAAATAATCCCATGGACTCTTCTACTTTAACCATCTGCTACTTTATTTTATTTTCCCTTGATATCTTTGACTTTGAAGTCGAATTCGCTCAAGAAGGCTAACCATTTGGCTTGATGTGCATTGAGATCTGGTCGACTAAACAAATATTTCACACCACTATTATCCATTAATAGTAGAAATTTCCTTCCCATTATGTAGTGTTGCCACATTTTTAATGTGTGTATTATCGCTGCCAATTCTAAGTCGTGAGTGACATAATTTCTCTCATGTTCCTTTAATTTCCGAGACTCATAACAAATAACATGTCCTTCCTAAGTTAGGACACCACCTAGTCCCTCTTTACTTGCATCAACACATACTGTGAAGTCTTTATCTGGGTCTTCTACCTTCAAAATGTGCACTGATGTCAATAATTCTTTCAGCTTGTTAAAACTATCTTGACACTTTTGCGACCAGTTAAACTTGGTCCCTTTCTTCTGTAATGATGTGATAGGGTAGGCTATCTTGGAAAATCCTTCTATAAACCTACGGTAATATCTAGTCATTCCCATGAATGACCGGATATCTGCTACATACTTAGGTATTGGCCATTCCATAATGGATTTTGTCTTCTCCGGGTCTACGTCAATGCCTTTTGCTGAAATTACATGTCCTAGATATTGTATTTCTTTTTTATAAAAGTCACACTTGTCAAATTTGGCGTATAGTTTGTGTTTTCTCAACGTTTGCAGCACTATCCTTAAGTGTTCATCATGTTCTTCTTTCATTTTTGAATAGACTATAATATCGTCGATAAATACTACCACGTACTTGTCTAAGTATTGATTGAAAATACTGTTCATCAGGCACATAAACATGGCTAGCGTGTTAGTGAGTCCAAAAGGTATGACTACGAATTCGTAGTGTCCATATGTTGTCTGAAAAGCTGTTTTGTTTATGTCCTTGTCTTTTATCCTAATTTGATGATAACCAGATCGTAAATCCAACTTTGAAAATATCTTGGCCCCACCCACTTGATCAAACAAATCATTTATCCTTGGTAAGGGGTATTTGTTCTTAATGGTCATTTTGTTCATTTTTCTATAATCTATACATAGTCTTAGAGTACCATCTTTCTTTTTCACAAAGAGGATTGGTGCTCCCCATGGTGAGACACTCGGTCTGATATACTCTTTGTCCAAGAGTTCCTGTAATTGTATTTTTAATTCTGTCGGTTCTGGTAGACTCATTCAGTAGGGTGCTTTTGAGATAAGGGCTAATCCGGGTAGTAATTCTATGGAGAAATCTATTTCCCTTATAGGAGGTAATTCAGGTATCTCATCCACAAACATTTCTCTGAATTCACGTAGGAAAGAAAAGTCTTCTAACTTGGGCTTATCTTCTTTTTCTAATAGATTCGTCACTTGGATGGCGTAAACTTGACATCCCTTTCTAATACATTTCTTGAGTTGCATCGCTGAAACTTGTCTGACTGATACAGGTTTTGGTATTCATAGGGTTGTTCTAACAATGCCAAAATTATCTTTATAGCTAAGTATCTTTGTATAATAGTGTAGTACTTCTTTGTGTTGTTCCAACCAATCCATCCCAATAATCATATCATAAGATCCTAGTGGTAGGATGTTCAGATTAGTCCTTATATTTTTACCATCTAAGATGAACTCAAGATCAGAAATAAAGTCAACTACTTTCCTTTTAGTGTCTGTTGCTAGTTGTACAATCCATGATTTTGTGTGCTTTAGTTTCTAAAGTTTATTTGACTCTACTACATCGGAAGTAATATAACTTAACGTAACTCTAGGTTCAATTAAAATAGAAATTCGAGTGTCATTGATTTTACCTTCGATTTCAACCACCGAGGACTGGTGGTCATCTTGTCGACCATCTATGGCTACATTTATCTGATGCATACTTCTACCCACGTCTCCCATTGTCGAGGCTTCCTACAAATTGTGAACAATAGTTCTATTTCATGTAATTAAACATAGACAGTTCCTCCTTAGATGAGGCTCTCCACACTCTCAACACTTTAATGGCTCGTGGGAGTTGTCCCCAAACTTCTTTGTTCCCAGGTTTACCGCTACCTTGCGTATTCAGATGATTGGAGTGAAAATCCTTTCTTGGGAAACTTTTTGCTGCATTCTGATAAGGATTTGGCCGATATCCCTTCTTTCGCTGGTTCATTTGATCTTTCTTCTTATCCTTCCGGGCCTTGGGAAACTCTACCCACAGTTTATACTGGTCATATCACATTCGTGCTTTACTGAATACCTCACTCAAGGATTTGGGGTTGTCAAAATCAATTCCATCCCTGTAGGACTGTGGTAAACAACTTAAGAATCGTTGGATTTTTACCTTATCCTCTGGGATTTATGGCACAAACCTTAATAGTTCCATAAATTTATTTATAAGGTCCTCCATCGTCATTTGTCTGAGTCATAACTCATAAAATTCTTTCGTCTTCCTTTCATAATAGCTTTCAGAAAGGTATTGTTTCTTGAAATACTTCTTAAAGTCGGACCATTCCAATTGATTCTCCTTTAGGCCCTTGTCCAATTTCAGGTCCTGCCACCAAATGTTTTCCTTCCCCTTTAGATTGTAGATGACCATTCTGACCTTCATGTTGCTGGAATAGTTGTAGTAATGGAAGTATTTTTTGATGTCCAACAACCATGCCTCAACTTCTTCTCTTGTCCTGGATTCTCCATCAAAGATAGCTGGTTTAATATTTTTAAATTCTCCTTCAAGGTGGTCTACTTGTTTTATTTTTCTGTCTGGTATAGTTTTGTCCTTAGCTGAAGGTGTCCCTTCAAACAAACTGTCACCTTTTTCTGTTTGCGATCCAAAATTCTTGGAGGCCCTTTTGCTAACTTCTTCGTCATGGTTATCATCTTTTGGGATTTTATTGGTTACTATACTATGCAGGAGGACTTCATTTATCTCTTGTTGTTCCTGCTGTGCTTTCTTCAATTTTTCATTGTCGGCCTTGAAAACCTATAGTTCAACAATAAGATTCCTCATTGTTTCCAACACCTCTTTGGGTGAGCTTCCATCATTGTTCTGTCTTGGATCTCCTGGAGGTCCTTATTTCATTCTTTATTTCATTTTGTTTGTGCGTCAAGTGTTCATAAACCCCGAAATCCTAAACCCCGAAACCTCGAAACGCTGGGCCACAATATTTTGACATTTCACGATTTGGCATACAACGTGGTCTTTGTCTTTTGTGTTCGGCATGTGTAATCGTCGAAACCTGATTGACCCCTATTTTTTCACACCATTTTGTTCTCTACGGTTTATGCCATTAAACAAAAGTCTAAGTTATTTTATCGGTAAAGGTCCTGAATAAATGTCTCCAAACCCTTATGCTTATGGAGAATTATACTTCTGTAAACTCCTACTTATTACTGGAATATATATATATATATATATATATATATATATATATATATATATATATATATATATATATATGTTTATATAGATTGAATATCTATCTGTCTTCCAGTTGTATGTGAACATTGTTTGGATTAAGCTCTAAAAGGAAAAAAATTGTAGACATATCGGCGGAAATCACTTACAACTTTTGTGCTCATAATTCTGTCCATTTCCATTGTAATACTTAGGCATATATATATAGAGGTAAAATAAATATTGATTGTGATTCCTGTCATACTTGGCTTTTATTTGTTTTTGGACTGTTAGGTACCCAAACAAACCCCAACCATTATCGTAACTTGGCACATGATTTTATTACCGAAGTATAAATACCCTATGTAAAGTTCTCAGGTTCAATTCCATTTACAATAGATAAATTTTGTACACTGGAGTTTCGAAATACTAGTAATTACCCTACAACTGCCTCCATGGTAATAACCTAGTTTATAAAGGGACTATTCTAGAATTTAACCATATAATTTACCTCTGATTATCCGTGAACAGATTTCGCCCAGGTTATTGTATCCATACCGAATTAAATAGATGCATTACAACTGTCCCTAAATAATTCAAAGAGATGGAACATAATTTCAAAATTAGATTTAACGAATACACTGCATCAGATATACGAGCATTTAAGAAGAAAATGGAAAGCATTTCAGTTTAGAATTAACAAACACATTGCATCATATATAAAATAATTCAGACAGAGAGGAATACAAAAAAATATCTGAACCATCTTGTGGGGAGACAAAGGGAAAATCCATGCTCCTCCCAACCATAGAACAGGGTAGTCAAAACACTTGCCCGATTCACCCCCTAGCCTGACCATTAACCTATGAGGGAAAACTTGGAATCTCCTCCTCAACAAATGTCTTTCCATTCCAGCATACTCCTCTTGCCTCACACTCAATCTGTAGTGTTCATAACAGCAAGACAACTCAAAATATTTTCCCCTAGCATACTTGGCAGCGTCCTGCCTCCTCACATATGCTATTTATCAATTTTGCCCAGGTCTTTTTCCCTCCCTTGGGAATTTTCCTAGATTTCTAAATCTATGATTTTCAGGGCCTGCCAATGGCCAAATCTCTAACTTTCCACTTATAATAATCAGCCCAGAGGTAGTTCCAACATGTTCCCCACTCATGGAGTCATGGTCGACTGATTTTAACATGGTTGTTCCATTTTTCCTCCTGCAATTAATATAATTATTTTGTTTTTATACAAGTGTCATAGTCAAATAGTTAGTTGAGTTAGATCAAATCTCTACCCAATAGTCATAATAATTAATTACAAATATAAAATTTGAAATTTGGAATTGCCATAAATGGAAAAAAATTTCCAAATTCGAATTTACTAAAAATGAAATAAATTTCCAACAAATTTAGATTTCAAATAATATTTTATTTTTGGGGATGTCACATGCATCCAAGTGTGAAGAAAATGTAGGAAGACATGAGGAATCTCTTCTTCTAGGTAGGCATGAAGCGCGATGTAGTCCATTTCGTTGCCAAGTGCCTAGAGTGTCAACAAGTGAAATCTGATCACCATCACCCGGGAGGTCTCCCACAACCACATGATGTTCCTATGACCAAGTGGGAAGTCATTTCTATGGATTTTGTTGTGGGGTTTCCGCTCACATCAGATAGACACAATGAAATCCTTATGATAGTTGATAAGTTGACCAAGAGTTCTCATTTTATCCCGGTTAGAGACACTTACGATATCACTGATGTGGCATGCGTTTTTGTAAGTGAGGTCATCTGTTTGCATGGGATACCCAAGAACATCATTTCAGATAGGGACTCCATATTCACTTCTAGGTTTTGGACAATTTTGCAGTCAACGCTAGGGACTCAGTTGAACTTAAGCACAACTTATCATCCAGAAACATATGGGCAAACTGAGAGAGTAAATCAGGTTATGGAAGACATGCTTAGTATGCATGTTATGGATAATCAAACCCATTAGGAGAATTACCTAACTTTGGTGGAGTTCACCTACAATAGCAGTTTTCATAGATCCATTGGAATGCCACCCTACGAATCTCTGTATGGAAGGTCGTGCAGAACACCATTGATTTGGGAAAGATTGGAAGATTGAGTAACAGTTGGGCCAGAGTTGATTCAAGAGATGGAGGAACATGTGATTTAGATTAGGTAGAGACTAAAGGAAGCACAAGATAGATAGAAAAGTTATGCGGATGCACATATGACTGACCAAAATTATAAAGTGGGAGATTAGGTTTTCATTCATATCAGACCCAATAAGAGTATCATTCGGTTCGGGAAGGGGACAAAGTTGTCACCTCGATTTATAGGACCATTCAAAATCCAAGAGAAAATTGGATCCGTTG
Organism: Picea engelmannii; assembly: GCA_009831015.1. Taxonomy (NCBI): domain Eukaryota; kingdom Viridiplantae; phylum Streptophyta; class Pinopsida; order Pinales; family Pinaceae; genus Picea; species Picea engelmannii. Next base: position 106,786 of record ML782917.1, read on the forward strand.
CCTATCGTCTTGTACTACCACCCCACTTGCACAAAACTCATAATGTTTTTCATGTATCTGTTCTATGTCATTATGTTGTTGACAAATCACATAAACTAAATTGGAAGGAATTGCAGGTATCGGATGTGGGAACCCTCATGGTAGAACCATTACACATATTGGACCATAGAGTCCGACAACTCAAGAACCATCTGGTAGACCAAGTTAAGGTCCAGTGGAACAAGTATAGTTCAGGATCTGCTACTTGGGAGGATGCCAAGATGCTACGACGAGATTATCCCTCACTTATTTGACCACCTCGAGAATATCTTTCTCGAAGGTTGGGTGTATGTAACACCACCTTTTGACTTAGGCATCTAGGATTACCTGAGGCCTAATCACCTTTATTTTCTGTTCATCGTCAAACTATTAATGATACACTTGAATTTTTAAGATGTATGAACATATATGAATGTTTAAATGTTATTTGAATGATGATGGATATGATGCGACCTACTATGTGAATGTAAATTCTATGAATGTTTAAATGTTATTTGAATGATGATGGATATGGTGAGACCTATTATGTGAATGTAAATTCTATAAATGTTTAAATGTCACTTGAATGATGATGGATATGATGCAATCTATTATGTAAATGAAAATTTTATGAACGAGTAACGTCAATTGAATTATGGGTATATTATGAGATCTATTTCTAACTTGAAAACTTGATATTAAGTTGTTGGTACGTGGATACCAAATTGAGATTATGGTTCTATGGAATTACAAGATGATAGTGCATAGATATGTATGAGTTTGTGTTATAGACTAATATGCATGTCAATGGGCTATGAAATAGCCAAGGGATAATGGTAATGAAAATGGATGTCATGACCATTGACCGAGAAACAATATGGTATGAATCTTTGTACATGAAATTATATTGGTTTGAATGCATAGCTAGGATATATGGACCACTGCAGGATTTTAGGTGGTGAGACTGCCTAAAACTGAATAAATGATGACAAAATTCCCAGCAACACGATGTCATTGTATATTCCATTGTAGGGTATGGACCCTATTCCTATTAAGAGGGGTGGAGGAATTTCCCACCGTGTATCCTCTAAAACCTGGAGTCATGGGAGGACGGTGTTAGCTCACGCTCCCCTAGACGTGTGATGATGACTGTCAGTTGCCTGCTGGGGAAGCTTGGTTAATATAGTGACACTTCCTCTTACTGGTTCTATTTGGAGTTAGGTCAATATAGTTGACGCTCCAAGATAGTCCAGCAGAGGAAGGATATGAATGGAAGATGGAAGTAAGTTAGGGAGGAAGGATGAATAGAAATAGTTGAGAGTGTATGGAGATTTTTGTTATGGTGGGTTTTTTTTTTTTTCTTCTGAAAATAAAATGTGTATATATGTATATTCATAATTACTTAACTAAAGTACAGTTGTCTAAATAAACATTGTTGGGCTAGATTATTGTAATTAATGGATTTCGCAAACAATTGATTGGTTTATTATCTTTTATAAATTGAATAGTCTTCTTGATTGGATTGGATGCATACATAAATTACTATATCTAGGTGATAGTTATTGTTATTATTACATGCATGAGACTTATATGTAGTAGATACACATGCATTTCTTGTACATGTACACTAATATGTATGAGTTTTCTTGGCTTAGTTACTAATAATGTTGTTTATTGGATATGAATGTGTGAACCATGTGTCTTTTCCCTTGTATCATAAAATACTTTAACTTCAGGATGAAGTTTCCTGAAGGGTGGGTGTATGTAACAACCCTAAGTAATTAATCAATTGTCATGATTTAAATAATTGTTTAATGTATATTAGTTTAATTAATTAATTAATTAATTGTCCTCATTAAATATTTATTTAAGGAACATTGGTTTAATAAATTAATAATTTTCATTTTGAGACTTACTGTATCAGTAGATGACCCATTAATGAAAAGGGGATAAGATGGTTGAAACTTAGATAAGGTGGGTGGGACTTAATGAAGGGAGAAGGCAGTGAATAGGAAAGGGGGGAAAGTAGGATAAGAAGGGGGGGGAAACACTGGGGAAAGGGGGAATTTTGGGTTTTGGGAGCAATTATTATCATAGGGGAAGATTGTATTGTTGGTTTTGGCTAGAGGAGCTTGGTGGAGGATTGTGTTACTGGTTTTTATTGAGGAGCTTGTTGGAGGACTGTCACAGGGGGCACCTATTGCTGGAAATTTTGGGCTCAGGGGCCGGGAGACCATATGGAATCCTAGAGCTAGGGAGCCAGATAGGTTGTTCCTAGATGGTTGGGAGGTTAGTCGATTTTGGGTAGAGGTTCACGCAGAGTTGGAGAACAACAATAACATTAGCTGGAGGTATGTATTTTCATTATTATGCTATGTTATATGGTTTATTATCATACTGCTCATAAATATTAATTATGTTGTACATGATTACATGTTGAATAATGAATGGTTATATGCTAAATAATGAATGGTTATTTGGTTATATGCTAAATAATGAATTGTAAAGAATTCAGGATAGCATTTCTCTATTTAAACTTAAGTTTTATAAGGCTCTGTAGGAGAGGCTTTACACAGCAGATCCATAGTAGTGGTTAAATACACCATAATTAGCATAGATTGATTTTTTCTTACAAAGTTCTTTACAAATGGTGAGATATGCATGCTCACAAATCAAGTTTATTGTTACTCACTAAAAAATATGTATATGGCCATGGATAAGATATTCCTTCACTCATCATGGACATGCCCCTTGACTCCATCCACGATCTTCAAGCAGGCTGTACTCTTCGATCTCTCATCTATGCAAACTTCCAAACTTATCCTTGCATCCCCCTTATTTGAGGTTTTCACGACATCCCTAATTGTTTTAATGGGGTACCTTTGGAAGGCCAACCATCACATCTATTCGTTTACACTTCCAATTTTCCAAGAAGACAAAAATAAAATGAAATGAAACGAAACATATTTATTTACAAAATTCGCAAACATTTTCCAAGATCCAATTCAGATCATCTAGGGAAAGCCACAATAGTATAATTATGTCTAATATATACCTTATTCGGCCTCCAAGTATAATTATTTGAATAAATAAGTGGAGTATCCATGGGGTCCCCCTTGTCCCCAATTTTTACCAACCCCTTTGATGGGTGTTGTATATGCACTAAAAACAAACTAAAAACCATCAATTAAATTGTCAACCCAGGGTAAGTAAACTTAGAGTTGTAACAAAATATATGCCAAAGGTAGAAGGGCTGGTAGTATAGTCTAACTAAGAAAGTGGCTATCTAAGGGTTAATCTATTCAAGAAAAGATATCTAATGAGAAAACCTTACTAAGAAACTTGAAAATGTGTAACCTAAGTAATTTTGGACCAAGGATCGATGGATAGTTCTAAGAAAACAAGTAAAAACCCTATGTAAAGAAAACTAGTTCATAACAATAAGCAACATCAATTATTAAGCATAACAATAAGAAAATAACAAAAGAAAACTACTTTAACTTTCCAACCTAAATTCAATGAGAAACTACCCAATGAAAGAAAGTAAATAAACAAGCCAACAAATATTCTATTAAAGCAAGCAAACAAGGAAGCAAAGACAACTAACCTATTAAAGAAAATAGACAAGTAAGCAAAGCAACTAGCTAACCTATTAAAGAAAATAGACAACTAACTACCCTAAGATAACTTCTATTGCAAGTAATCAAATTAAAACTTCTCATTGAACAAATATCTAGCCTAAGAGGCAAGTGGACTATATTCTTAATTCAAAACTATTTCTAATTCATGAAAGGAACTCTATTTAATTGAAAGCAAGAAGAACTAACAACTAATATTTAATCTATGATAAGCAAATTGTTCTCTAACCTATCAAAGAAGAATATTATCTACCCTACAATTAAAAAGATTGAAATTAACCCTATCCATCCACTGAGACCTTGTTTAAAAGAAGCATAAAATACAACTCTGTTTTACTCTATTTTAATTCTCATTTTAAATCAAATTTCAAAAGCATAAATGAAATAAAATCTAACATCTAATGGAACACAGGGTTAGTAGATGAATTTGAAAATTCGTGTCTATCTATCAAATCAATGCATATTAACACACGCCTTTATACTAACTTGCAAAAGAACTAAACCATTAAGCTAAACCAACAAATTATATAGCAAACGAAAGGTAGCAATACATGTACAGGAAATGAAAAAGAGAGATGTCTAAGCTATGAAATGTAGAAACAACATATGGGACAGTTACCAGAATGTTGGTGCCCCCCCCAGAAAGTCATGGTCACACCCTAAAAGCACACCATGAGATTTGCCAAAGGAGTTCACCAATAAAATGCAGAAACATAGTTTTATACAATTCTGGCATTTGAAAAATGCAAAAACAGAGGAAAACGTTTTTATCTCTATCCTCTACTTTGTCTACTATTCTTTAGCTATTGTATGACCACCACGGTGGTATTTTTAAGATTTACAGACCAAGTGGTTGACCACAAGAGGGTTGAACCACTTCTAAAAATGGAAAATTACATTAATGGTTCCCTAACTGTCGAAATAGAGTGAGCCAATAATCACCCTGCTCAACAACCTAAAATGAGTTGTCAAGAGTTCAGTAGTTGGAGGGGATAAGAATGAACAACGACCATGTTCTTGATTCACCCACCACTGGCCACCAATACCATAACCACCAAATCGCCTTCCATTTTTGTGTTAGACGCAATGTCAGATCGAGTACTAGAAGGAGTGTCAGACTGAGTGTCAGAAGCAGAATCGTGGTGCGTTTTTTCCCTGTAACACCAAAAAATGTGGATTAGATCCTTGTAAGCACAAAAATGTGACGAAATATACTCATGATCAATATAAAATACAAATTATACATACATGGTGTGGATTATACCATTTTGACACAAAAGATTTCAAAAACATCTTCAAAACATGAAACCACATATACAAATTTGACAAAAAGGATCTAATTAGCATCATAAAATCGATCATATCTCAGGCCCAACATTACCCCCACACCTAAGATTTTCCAGGTCCCACTGCAAACAAAAATAAATTTCCCTTCATGACTAAACTTGCGAAGGAGGGGGTCGATTAGCTTTTAGAAGCTTCTCCCTCTTGCTCGAGGGATTTTGACTTAGTATTTTTGCGGTGTTTCAATTGCGTCCAGAGGCTATTATTGGTGGTAGTAATATCATCAACCTAATGTTGTAGAGAATTCATCTTGGCTTGGAGGACAACGTCATCATGGCGTAAATGACAACTCAATGTTTCATTCTCTCTAAGTTTGAACTGGAGGGTTTGGATTTTTTGGAGGCTACTGATGACATGTGAGGAAGCCTTGAGATGTATATTATACCCTTTATCATTTAAACCATGCAAAATATAAATTTTACCTTTGCAAAATTAGTTCCAAAAGTGACTTCCCATAAGTGCAACAATTCTAGCCTAGAGGACTTGTGAAACATAGGTATCAAAGTGACACCTATAAATACAAGAAAGTAAAAACTCTGTAACAACTGAGAGAGGTTTTTATTTTTTAATTTCATTGATAAAAACCTCTCTCGGTTTTCAAAAATTCACTTCCCGTTGTTAGGAAAACACGAAAAGAAAACATGACTAAAACAGGAAAAACATAGTGTTTTATTTTTTTTAAAACTAGGCCTCTAAAAGAAATGAATATATCCCAAACCATAAAGTATATTAAAAAAATGAGGGAGGTTATTGTGTTTTGGTATGTTATGAACCAAAAAATCCTCCAGGTTTCAAAATTACTTTCCCATTTGTTCATAATATCAACTTGAAGTTGGTTACTCAAAACTTGCAGAAGCGCAATGTGGTATTTGATAGGGATTTTGGAGGCCTTCACAGAGGATTTTTTGGCTGAAAGTGGTATGGGTAGAAGTTTTATGATGTCTTATACACAATGGAACCATCAAGCACTACAAATTCCTTCATCAAACCTCTAGAAAACTTACTTCGAGTTAAGTTGTCCAAATGTGCAGAAACCCTCCTATAGCGACTCTATTTGGGGAATTTATCTCAAATGATAACATCTGTGCATACAATTAAGGAGGGTTTTGTTTCTTGGTATATGATTGACAAACACATCTTTCACTTTTGTCAAACTAATCTTCCTTAATTCATAAACCAATTTTGAAGTAGAACTTTGACCAAATTGATGACAAGGAATGATGACATGACCATGATGAAAATTTATGACCTTGGATGAGTGGAGGGATTAGTATTGACACCTAGAAACACTAATGGAAATTTTACAACCAAGATATGTCAAATTGTAATTGAGAATTTTATCTTGAAAATATAACAATTTGACCTAATAATCTTATCAATCACATGAAATACTAAATTTGATCACTGGTGACTGACAGAACTAACAGATACTAACAAAAGGCTTGGTTTGTACTGGTAGGCATGGTGAATAGGAGAATTTTTATTGCGTGTCATCAATATGTAACAATTCAAACAACTGATCCTCTTTTCATAAGCTTGGAATATAGATGACAGTAAGTATTCAGTAGTTGTAATCACTCTGTATTTGTCACAAAGAGTAGTTAAGTATAAGAAGTCTTCTATAGAATAAACAAAAAATGCATAGGAGATTATAACACACACAATGATGTCAACAGTATATAATTTAGCATACCAATACAAACAACTGCTCATATAATATCCCAAGACATTGTAAAAAGGCAGTGTGATAGAATTTTGACAGAAATCCTACTTCCTCTTCTCGTGGGCTTTGTTGTACAAATGGGCAGTGCTTAGCATTGTTTTATCTTAGGAAACTCACCTCAGATCAAATATATGGCATGTCCTTGCGCCATGAATTAGCAATAGGCTTCTTGGTCTTTACTATTTTTAGAGGGGGGTTGACAATAGGCTTCTTGGTCTTCTTGCCCAATGACGTTGCAGGGGTATCAACAAGTTTCTTGGACTTTTGGTGTGGTAAAGGAATAGCTTGAGCATGAGGGTTTGGGTGGAGTAACATTCTTCTCATGGGTTTTCTTATACAAATGAGCAGTTCTTAGCATTGTTTTATCTCAGGAAAATCCCCCCAAACCAAAGATATGGCATGTTCTCGTGCCATGAATTAGCAATAGGCTTCTTGGTCTTTACTATTTTTAGAGGGGGGTTAGCAATAGGCTTCTTGGTCTTCTTGCCCAATGACGTTGTAGGGGTATCGACAAGTTTCTTGGACTTTTGGTCCAATAAAGGAATAGATTGAGCATGAGGGTTTGAAAATTGGTAAATGAACCCATCCCACTTTTTCTCCTATTTTTCCAAGTCAGCTAAGACAAGTAGTTTGATAAGGTCATGGTGAAATAGGTTGTTATGGGGATTGGTTACATCCTTCCTCACTTGAGAATACATCTTCTCAAGACTCTTTAAGAAGTAAAAGGGAAATTTACAATGGCTTATTGAACTGAAAGTGAGCTAATAATCGAAATTGACAAGCTTTGAAGACATAATATCTACCTACACATGTAATCAATCTGGTGATGACTATGATATGGTTGATTAGATCCTCTTTTATCCACTCCTTGGAGTATCCCTTAGCTCCAGAGATGTTCTGAAGTTCAGTTTTGAAAACCTTGTTATAGCTTGCTCTTGGCAACTGGTGGTGTTTAAATCAACGATCTCCAACTCTTGGGATGTTTGTGTCTGAGACAATTGATTCCTCAAAGGCCACAAACATAGTGAATAGGATTGGAGGCAGGCTAAGAGTGTTCCATTGTTGTTGATTTTTCCACCATGCTCACTCAATCCACTTGCATAGAACATGTAATGCCAAACCTACAATGAACAACTTGTAACAAAAATGTAATGTCAAACCTACAATGAACAGCCTGTAAAAAAAATAAACCAACAGAGTTGTCTGTTAAGGACATATACAACAATTTATAGCACACAGGAGTTTAGCACTTCAAGATAAAATGACTACTGATGTAATAACCTGTATCATGAAAATAATACAAAATTTTTACAAAGATTTACTTCTTCTAGGAAATGTTATCATTTGTGAGCTCATGAACCCCTCCCCCACAACTAAGTATTATGACACCTCACAATAAAAAATATAGGAAACTAGTCAATTCTTTCAATAGCCGAAGATTTAAAGCTTGTTAAGTGTAGAGATAAATTTCATAGATTGGTCTGATGAGATGGTTAAAATATGGCCCCACCTATAGGATAAGAGATCCTATATATAGATAAGAAGAGGTAGTCAAGAGAGTTTCAAGATAGTCTCAGAGTTAGTTCCCAATGGAAATTTTATGGATTTAATTAACCTTAGCTTAACCATACATACTTCATGTCATCTTTGTCTTGTAAGTAATGTCACACATCAGGACACGTTTAAATTTATTATTTATTTTTTGTTAGATTACCATCCTCGCTAGGTAGAATACCCTGTTGCTATCAAGCATGTTCAGTACTCTGATGGGTTTACCTAGTCATACCATAGACTGGTACCCGTTTCCAGTAGACCTGTTCAGTATCTCGACGGGTTAGCCTCTTACACCCTCAGAGACTGGCCCTCCATCTTTTAAGATTTTAGTATAATATTTCTTTATGCAAGAAGATGGGGGGACAACTTTGAAAAAAACTTTTTATTTCCTTTTATTGTGATGGTATTTATGTTATAGGATGACTTTCCATTATATATATTTCTTAGTGATTGTCTTGATGTAAGGAGTACTTAACCAGACGTGGCCTATCTAAAGATATGATGTAATCAACCTATTTAGTGTGTAGTGGATGGTACCATTGAGAAAGAACAAAAAGGTATATCTAGGCTCAACTCACTTTCTTCTTTTGTAAGCTATTGTGATGTTTCAATGACTAACCACTAATCAGACCTCCTTGTTACTCTTTAATAAAGATAATTTACTCACTTACTCAAGTTTCTTGGGAAAATGGTACGAGAGACCTCTAAGCTTGATGGTTACAGTATCACTTCCTTGTATAGTGGTGAACATTTTCAAGAGCAACTGCTTTTTAGAATTCCATAAGAAAAAGAAGATGAAAGTCTTTGCAAAAATATGGCTAATTACAGCAAGTCATTATTCATTTGACGCTTAGCAAACAACAAGGTTCAAGTATAGCAATGTTTTTGAAGAAAATCCTTCTTTTATATTTCCTTGGAATTGTCTACCCTCGGTGATATAAATACATATAGAGATCTCTAAAACTGTTTGCAAAAACCACATTCTAAAACTAATCAGATCAATGAGATCAAGTCATAGGAACATGTATCTCATAGTTCTTTTATTAAAATAAAATGTAAAATGAGGCTGCATTAGACTTTAATCTAAACTAACAACATGCATCTTTTATTTACTATCCTACCCTACCTAAAAACAAAGGGAAAATCTTTATTCAAGTGTAAGAAATATTCCAATGTAACCATGTGCGGAGCAATATAAGAAACATACTCATACACATATATGAAAAAGTTACCGCAGTGATTACCTGGATATGAAAAACCAACCAACCTACTTGTTTGGGCATCAAAAGATGTTGAAGAAGAGAATAGTATTGTGGCCTGATGACCTATTGAAACCAAATTTCAATGTAATCTTGATGTTCATCAACAATAATTTCTATGCTCTCCTTCATCATGTTCTGCAGATCCTTTTCTTCTGGATGTTTGATTTCTGAAGTACATAAAGGATATGCTGAGATGGATGTTGAGAACTCCTCAATCTCAGGTCTTAATGATTTCTCTCCATTAGATGTAGTCCATAATTTTTCATCTTCCTTCGCAGTTTGGCAAGAAAAATCATTTTGTAGCTCACAGGACCTTGATTATTCTAATATTTCTGGAGAGGTAGATATACTTTTGGTTGTTGCAAAAATATGTTATTCTTGAAAAGAAGAAATCTCGGCTGCTGCTAAGATTTGAGAAAGTTCCCTCAGGCTATTGGTTGCTTCTGAGTTCATGTTTCCATTTGATAAAACTTAGTTCACACAAAGATGATGTGCACAAATTTAGGATATCTTGATGGTGGTAAGAAAACAAAAGTTGTGTTGTTTGGTTCTGCAGAGGGCTCAAGTGGTCTTGCCTCCTTTCCCACTATTATTGATGCTTCAATTTTATGTTTTATAGTGCTCCCTGTCTTATTCTCTTCAAAGACAAATTTACTTCTTTGGTTTGAGCTAACTCTTGTTTTTCAGTATCGGTATGTGGAGCTTATGAGTGTAACATTCCTTCCCCCAAGAAGTTTGGAAGGAACTTTGGTTGAAAGATTTAATTTAGATTAATATATCTACCTTTTGGATCTCTACGTCTATTCATGAAAGAAAAAAAAAAACTACCATTGGGTTTGGGGGAGCCTGCAATAGCAGATGTGCAGGTTCTTACCTCTCGTCTTAAGTTTCCCCCACCACCAATCTAATGTTAATGTCTAGGAATGATCTATTTTCTAACTACTTCCTACTTTGAGACAACTCCCTCGCAATGATGCCAAAAATGATGGGTGTTGTATATGCACTAAAAACTCACTAAAAACCCTCAATTAAATTGTCAACCCAGGGTAAGTAAACTTAGAGTTGTAGAAAAATATATGTCAAAGGTAGAAGGACTGGTAGTAGTATAGTCTAACTAAGGAAGTGGCTATCTAAGGGTTAATCTATTCAAGCAAACTATTTAATGAGCAAACCCTACTAAACAAATTGAAACTATGTAACCTAAGTACTTATGGACCAAGGATCAATGGATAGTTCTAAGAAAGAAAGTAAAAACCCTATGTAAAGAAAAATAGTTCATAACAATAATAAAAAGCAACTATTAAGCATAACAATAAGAAAATAACAAAAGCAAACTACTTTAGCTTGCCAACCTAAATTCAATAAGCAACTACCCTATGAAAACAAGTAAATAAACAAGACAAAAACTATTTATTAAACCAAGGAAAAAAGGAAGCAAAGACAACTAACTAACCTATTAAAGAAAATAGATAAGTAAGAAAAACAACTAGCTAACCTATTAAAGAAAATATACATCTAACTACTCTAAGATAACTTCTATTGCAAGTAATCAAATTAAAACTTCTCATTGAACAACTATCTATCCTAAGAGGATAGTGGACTATATTCTTAATTCAAAACTATTTCTAATTCATGAAAGGAAATCTATTTAATTGAAAGCAAGAAGAACTAAGAACTAATCTTTAATCTATGATAAGCGAACTGTACTCTAACCTATCAAAGCAGAAGACTATCTACCCTACATCAACAATAAAAATATCTTCTTAGCTATGAAATCAAGAAACTATATCTTCTGATCTATGAAAGAAGGAAACTAGATCTTTTAGCCTATGAAAGCAAGAAAACTATCCTTTAACCTATGAAAATAGGAAAACTATCTTTTAACCTATGAAAACTCAAATATAGTCTTGGTGGTTGTGTGAATGTCTTTGGTGTCATATGATATCTTGATGGCACTTAAAAACAAAGGATAATTCAAGTGGTATAAGTTCAACACTGATCTCAATAGCAAAGTGAAAGGTATGGATCAAACAATCCAACGAGAATTTAGCCATGAAATAAACAATCATCAATTACCCTGCATATTCATTTATTAACCATCAACAATATAACGAGATCATAATTGTACTTCTACACTATGTAAGAAAAATTCATACTTAAACTCAAGCATTAACTAAGAATTGTAATTGCAATTTAATTCTAGGAAAGAAAATACATAAAGTGAAACTATACTACATCTATATTAACAATTCAAAATAGGATAAGGAAATGCTTGAAAACAGAATTAAAACATGACATATAAAAAGTAAACTAATGCATGTATTGAATAACAATTGGTTAAGCAAATTCTACAATTAAAAAGATTGAAATCAACCCTATCCATCCACCAAAACCTTGTTTAAAAGAATTATAAAATACAACTTTGTTCTACTCTATTTTAATTCTCATTTTAAATCAAATTTCAAAAGCATAAATGAAATACAATCTAGCATCTAATGGCACACGGAGTTAGTAGATGAATTTTCAAATTCGTCTCTATATATAAAATCAATGCATATTAACACATGCCTTTATAATAACCTGCAAAAGAACTAAACCATTAAGCTAAAGCAATAAACTATATCACAAAAGAAAGGTAGCAATACATGTACAGGAAATGAAAAAGAGAGGTGTCTAAGCTATGAAATGTAGAAAAAACATATGGGACAGTTACCAGACTATTGGTGGGCCCCCCAACAAGTCGTGGTCACTCCCTAAAATCACATCTCAGCAAAAGGAATTCACCATTAAAACACAGAAATCGAGTTTTATACAATTATGGCAATTGAAAAATACAAAAACAGAGGAAAACGTTTTTATCTCTATCCTCTACTTTGTCTACTGCTCTTTAGCTATTGTATGACGACCGTGATGGTATTTATAATATTTACAGACCAAGTGGTCGACCACAGGAGGGTTGAACCACTTCTAAAAATGGAAAATTACATTAATGGTGCCCTAACTGTTGAAATAGAGCGAGCCGATAATCTCCCTGCTCGACAACCTAAGTTGAGTTGTCAAGAGTTTAGTAGTTGGAGCGGATAAGCACAGACAAAACCCAGGTTCCCGATTCACGCACCACTAGATTCCAATACCATAACCGCCAAATTTCCTTCTATTTTTGTGTAGGACACGGTGTTGGATGCAGTGCCAGACTGAGTACCAGATCGAGTACTGGAAGGAGTGTCGGACTGAGTGTCGAATTGAGTACTGGAAGGAGTGTTGGACTAAGTGCTGGAAGCATAATCATGGAGCATTTTTTCCCTGTAACACCAAAAAATGTGGATTAGATCCTTGGAAGCATAAAAACGTGATGAATTATACTCATGATGAATATAAAATACAAATTATACATACCTGGTGTGGAGTATACCGTTTTTACACAAAATATTTCAAAAACTTCTTCAAAACATGAAAATGCATATACACATTCGGCAAAAAGGATCTAATTAACATCATTAAATCGATCATATCTCGTGCCCAACACCCTTTATGGATAAATTTGAGAAGAAGTCTCTTGACACGTACCCCGTAAAACCCTCAATATGGAAGAGGTATGTATATGATACCAATGTCAAGTTTCGTCATGGTAACGATGAACTATTGAATTTATTTTATCACCTCAACAAAATCTCAAAAGACATCAAATTTACCATGGAACAAGAAGAAAATGAGATCATACCTTTCCTAGATTTATTGATTACAAGGAAATAGGATGGAACCCTTGGAAAAAAGGTGTTAAAGAAGATAACTCACACTAACAACTACATACACATTGACTCCCACCATCACCCTTCAAAGAATATGGGGGTCCTCAAAGCCATCCATATGGGTAACAAGAATCTCTAATGATGAACATTTCAAATAAAAAATAGACCACTTAACCAAGGTATTTAGGATTATAGGTTACAAATACAAGGGCATCAAGAAATCCTTGAAAAATTAAGAATATCTCATTCTCAAAATGATCAAACCTCCACCATAAAACCATACCTCCCCTACATCTGAGGGGTCACAGATAAGATCACATGAGTTTTGAAAAATAAAATATATTACAACTTTATCCATGCCTCTAATAATTGTGAGACAAAAAATGAGATCAATAAAATATCCTAATGGCCATTGTGAGGGGAAGGAAATCATTAATATTTTATCTTCCTGTGGAAAGTGTTACATTGGGGAAACTAGGTGACCATTCCAAGTAATTATCAAAGAACATAAATAGAACATTAGGAGGCAGAGAATTCACACCTCTGCTTTGGAAAAACACTCTCTGTAACATCCCGCTCTTGCCCGCACTGAGCGAACCTATTCTTGAGGACACTTTTTTGCAAGTGATCCGGATTTTTATAATATTGGTCCTTGATTATGATTATGAGGTGTTATGGATTGATGACATGTTATGTTTATGTATTGACATAGACAGGTCCTATTGACTTGTTTTTCCTGAGTGTGCAGGGTTTTGGACCTCGAGGATGCAGAGGCATCGATGAAACCCCTTGGACTTTGGATCGAGTCAGGGAGTGGACTATTGAGATTATTATTGTTGATATGACATATGCACATCTGATTAGATGTTATGATGATTGATTGTATTTATGACATGATTCATTGATGATGCAGGATGATGATAGCTTGTCGACCAGACTCACATGTGGATTAGAGGGGTCATACATGACTACCAGAGACATTAAGGGAGATGTGTGAACAATAGTTGTGCCACAACCTACTAGCACTCCCACCGTGGATCGAACTGTAGGTTAATTATGACCTAGTCCGAGAAGATCCACAATGCCATGAGGGAAGACTGCGATAGTTGTTCATGATGATTCTAAGGGGCGTGCATTAAGGTAGGGGCCTTATTCCTTAGAGTCCCTTAGTGTCCCACAATATCACTTGGCGGAGTATTGACTCCAATGGTTTTTGATGTCTACCAAGTCAGTCAAGAGGTGAGTGGCACCCTTGGAGGACATAGTGCATCTTGAAGGGCACATCACACAAGGGAAACATAATAAGGTGAGTGGCACCCTTGGAATACCTAGTGTGTCCTGAAGGGCAAGTTGTGTTGTTAAATAATAAGTGAATAAACCGAGATGACTTTAAAATGAATAATGTGATAAGAAAGATTTAATACATTTTCTCTAATAAAATGTCGCACAACCTAGGAAAATAAAATCTAAGTCTAAGTGATACTTGCGGTAGCATATATATATATATATATATTTATATAAAAATAAAAATAAATAAATAATAATAATAATAATAATCATCGTTAATCATGTGACGAGAAGGGGGTAAGAAATTGAATTAATTTATAAAAATCTTTTGGGGAATAAAATTTAAAAAATGGGAAAAGGGGGAAATAATTGTTTTGTTACATATGCTAATTAAAAATTTATTAATTATAAAGAAAAAGGGGAAAAGGTAATTGTGTACACTTTCCAATTTGAGTTTTAAATGAAAATGGAAAGAGAGAAATTTAAAATAATTAGGAAACTAAGGAAAAAGGAGGAAACATAAAGAGAAAGGGAAACATAAGGAACAAACAAAATGACTAACTTAGTAAGGTATCTTGCATTTAATAAATTTCTAAATTGAACTGAACTAGTAAATTAGTAAGGGGGTAAGTCATTAAAATGTGTAAATTAGTTACATTGAAAATTTTTAGACTTGACTGACTTAGCTTGTGGGAGTTGGGATAACCATCTCGGTGAGGAGTGGTAGCTCAACCTTGTGAGGCGAGATGGGAGCTAGTTGTTCTCTAGTTTAGTGTGTGTGGCCCCTTTGTGGCTCAGGGGGCTAAGGGGGAATAAGACAACCCCTAGCGTTGGTTGGGAGGTACCGGTGAAGCCTCATCGGTCGAAAAGCGGGAGCTGCGCAGAGTGCATGGGACAACGACTCAGAGTGAAGGACTTGGGATACGATACACTTACTTTTATTTTGCATGGTAGATTATTATTGACCTTAATCTTTAAATTATGTACTTTTAATTGTGTAAATAAGCTCACTGCTTGACTTGATTCCCTTGGCATTCGATCCCTAGATGTTATGGTTGTCCAACTGCTTTTATTGATTTGTTGTGAAGGGTTGTGCTTTTTACTTTGTCCTCATCCCTAGTTAGTCAGTCCATGCCTAAACAGTCAGCCATGAGCAGAATCGACGGTCGTCACTTCGGTGCACAACGACCTATAGATTCTAATGCCCTGCTTTTCTGTGCGTGGATGATGAGCGAACAATGTGTTTACCCAATTGTTTACCCCTTCTTATATCTATGTTTGATCTCCGCCTTGCTTGGGTCTCTGCATGTTATATATCCTCTGCGTCCTAATCGTTCTCGGAATCTAAAAATTGTGTTAGTATTCTCTACAATTCAACACCCTCAACAACGAATGTTTTTTATTTTGCGTTTTTATATATTGCTGGATAAATTTAACTCGACGTTTTTATATATTGCTCGATAAATTAACTCTGCATTGTAATACCTCCCTCGCAACTTAACTCTGTGTTTGTCTTATTGATGACAATATTCTCTACATTTTTATACCTCTGTACTTTAATATTTGAAGACGATTTGAGACTGCATTTGTCCTTTTGTTGACAACCCTTACATTTGTTTGGACTGTGACTTTTTCCTTATGTATTTAAATTCTTTGAAGGCAAATTTTCCTTGCGCTTATCATAGTTCATTGTACTTCTAGCTACAATACTAAATTTTTCTAGTTATTTATTATTTTATCAGAATATTGTTTTAGTATATCGATTATGCATGGACAAAATGTCTTTATTAGTGAATGGTATTATGTCTAGTAAACTTGCAATGATCAGAATAATTTTTATAAAAAGAGAGATTCAAGATCAACAAAAACCCAAGTGGGAGGAACAATTCCCAAAATGTCATTTACACTTATTACATTGTTACCCTCGAGCACTGGAAAGTCCATGACTGAAAGTGGAACAATTATGTTTGCGTTTTTGTGCCTTGGTCTGCAAATTTTCCTTAGCGATATGCTACCTTCAGGGTGAATAAAAATCTGTGTTTTATTTATTTATTATTGCCATCATTTTGCCCAGCGATTCTGACTGTGTGTATTATGTATTGACTACAATATTTACTCGGGTGTGTTAAATAACATTGGGGTTGGGGTTAAATAAGAATTTTTCAATGACAATGTTTCTTGTGAATTTAATAGCATTAATTGGGTAATAAATAAGTTAGACGATGATTTGTGTGTAGTGTTAGTGTTCTCATTGTATCATTAATTTAAATTAATAGACTGTACAATGACTATCCATCAAGATTTCATACCGTCAATGTTTAGCTACAACAAATCTTTACCAATAGCCTCTTCAATGACTGTTATTGGGTCAAATTATTTTATTATGTAATATTTGACTACCTGAGTAATACCCTTAACTGCAAATTTACGTTTTTTTTAAACTCAGGGTTTCCCTTGACCTCAGTGGTTATCATCTTATTCCACTCTCCGAACCTCCTTTAAATATGGTGATATAAATGTTGTGGTTTATAGACCAATATTTTCGAGGATTTAAACTAGCTTTTTATAGTAGCGATTTAGCATTTATATTAGACAACCTCTTCTTTTAGTAACCTTTAATTTGAATAGAACTGCATGTAATTGAATAGAACAACCTTTAATATGATTAGACATCTTTTAATTTGAATAGACAACCTTTAGATTAACTTAGACTAGACTTGTCAATTTAGTTTTCATATTAATTAAACCAAACTTGTCAAATTAGATTGTAATTATTGTTTATAGTTTTAGTATTGATTTAATTAGACTTGCTAAATTGATTTGTATTTAATGTTAAATTAGATTGTACATTAATGACTAACTTGTAATTTAGACTTGCTAAATTTGATTGTGTTTAATGTTAAATTAGATTGTACATTAATGACTAATTTTTAATTTAGACTTGCTAATTTAGATTGGTAATCAATGTTAAAATAGATTGTAATTATTGACTAGTTTAGACATGATGAATGTTCGGGTTGTTGGTGAAGTCGTGTTTTAGCTTGCGCTTCCTTTGAACGATGTCATCTTGCATCTTGTCGATCTATTGCTTGGGGCATGGGAGTAGTCCTCTTGTCAGTAGTTGGGATCCTATAGAGTTTCATTCATCTAGAGTCCTCGGTCCAGATAGGTTGTGTAGCACCAGGGTTATAGTCCTGCCTATCACCTGGGGATGTCATGATTCCTATCGAGGGGATCGCTGCATGCCCTAAGGGAAAGAGGCGAATGATAACTTCGTCATAGCATGTTCCTTCCGCATGAGTGTTGTTGATTGTTGTAATTTTGTTTTGGCACATGGGTTGAAAGCCTTCATGAGTTTGGTTTTGCGCGCCATAGAGGTCCTAGTTACTGGTCTTCAAGGCCGTGGTGTCAGGATTGTGGATGTTTTCCTTTATCTTGTAGATGTAGGTCAGGTGTGTGTCAGGCGGGTAGTTGTTTCTCCTTGTTGTTTTATGCATGTTTCGCCCAGTTGCTCTTGTGCCAGTGCATGGAGTCATAGTTGTCTATTGCCTATTCCACGGGGGTGGTGCTCATCGCCATATGCATTGTTTAGCTATAATCATTGTGTCGTCCTGTAAAAAAAATAAAAGAAAAATAAAAATAAAAATCTTCTTCGCCAATAGCGTAACGAAGGGGTCATTACACATGGTATCAAAGCGGGTTCAACCCGCGAATTGGGATCACTACAACTTCCATTGATATGATATTTTATTATAATGTTTCTAATTAAGTTGACTTTTATTTATGCAGGTAATCATGGTTAGAGGACGTCACGGAGGCAGATGATGGGGTGCTAGGGGTGGAGGTGCAACACCTCCAGTAGCATCCATGCCTGAGGGGTCTAAACCCTAGGGAGATGAAGAGGTTTTTGGGAAGGAGACAATAGTGTTGGGTGATGTGGTTGGACTAATGATGTCCTTTTAGTGGATGTATGAGGCACTGATCAACCGTTTGGATAGAGATGAGGCCAAGGCGTCGACATCCCCTGAGGGTCCACCATGTGCTCCTATTATTACTGGTAGCATTCACCGCGAACTCGAGAAGGTCAAATTTCCTGAGTTCTTTGGTACCTTGGATGGTGCAGCCACTGAGCCATGGTTGTATAATATGGTAATGTGTTTTTCACTTCGTGACTATACCTCCAACATGAAGGTCTGCATGGCGGTATTTCAATTGAAGGGGAGCACTCTTCTATGGTGGAAGACGCTCCTGTCGCAGTTGAACATGACCATTGAAGACTTGTCATGGGAACTGTTTGAGGAATAGTTATGATAGAGGGGAACTCATTGAGCATCATCTCAACGACTTCAACGCCTTACGAAAGGGCATCCAAACAGTGCTCGAGTACGAGGCCTATTTTATGGAATTACTTCGGTATGCTCTGCATATTAATACTGAGAAAATTAAGGTCAACAGGTTCTTGCTCGACCTTAATGGAAACATACATGCAAAGGTTAGGATTTTTATGCCTCATAACTTGCATGATGTCGTCCAAAAGGCCCTCATAGTAGAGGAGGATCTTGTTAGTGAGGTTTAGAGTAGGACTCTAGTGAGACTGGCAGGGTAGGTGTCATCTGGTGTGCAGTAGCATTAGACACCAGCCCAACATATGCCTAGATATCATGGCTTTCAGAGGGGATCCACTTTCACTACACCTCGGTGACCAATGCCTCAGCAACGAACACCTTATCGGGGACCACAACATCAGTAGCAGTGTCGACCGCAACAACAATAGTTTAGGCCTATTAAGTAGAGCAAATCAGGATTCTAGGTCGTTGGCCCATCAACTTCTACTTCGGGTACCAGGAGTACTGGACCGAAGAAAGGGTGTTGGACTTAGGGACCCACACTACCAGAATGACTACCCACTAGAGAGGACTAGATAATTTGGATCAATCAGACCCACTACCGTGGGAGATTTGGGCAAGGCCCATCGGATTCATGCAGCGATGAATAACTTCCAGGCAGAGCACTAGTAGACTATTCTCGGGATGTTAGGTACCATCTCTGACTAGACCCTTAGTATTTTGATAGATCTCGGTGAATTTAGCTTTGTAGAGATGTCTTTGGGAGCCAAACAGAAGGTTGGAGGCAAGGTTACGAGCTGTTCCCTTAACCTGGGAGATTTTATCACCAGGGCCAACCTGTACATCATGATCTTAGGATTTTAGGACATCATGATCGGTATGGACTGGTTGAAATCGCATGAGGTGATACTCAATTGTAAGATGAAAGGGTTGAGCTTGGTTGATGATGAGGGATAGAGACACGTGATTTTAGGATGGAACCAAGGAGTTTCCCTGAGGTTCATCTCTTCCTTAAAATTATGGAAGAGCATGCACAAGGGATGTAAGCTTTATGTGATCCTTGCGTTAAACGAGAAGGGAGTAGCGGAAGGTATAGAACACCTTCCTATGGTGAGAGAGTTTTTGGAGATCTTTTCAGAGGAGTTACCTTGGATGTTGTCGAAGAGGGAATTGGAGTTTACTATAGAACTAAAATCGGGGAATGAACCAATAGCTAGAATTCCTTATGGGATGTCGACCTCAGAGCTATAAGAGTTGAGAATGCAACAAAAGGAGTTGTTGGACCTGGGACTTATACGTCCAAGTGTGTCCCCATGGGGTACACCTGTTATTTTCATATAAAATAAGGATGGGTTGTGGAGACTCTGCATTGACTACCTTAAATTGAACAAAGCAATGATCAAGAATTAGTATCCACTGCCAAGGATTGATGATCTGTTCGATCAGATGAAGGGTGTGACTGTGTTTTCCAAGATCGACTTGAGATCAGGGTATCACCAGTTATGAATCAAGTAGGATGGCGTCCCTAAGACTTCCTTTAAGATGAGGTTTGGTCATTATGAGATTACTTTTTTACCATTTTTACTGACTAATGCCCCAGGGGTATTTATGAATTTGATGAATAGGGTGTTCCGCGAGTACTTTGACAAGTTCATCCAAGTATTCATTGATGATATTTCAATTTACTCTCGGACGACAAAGGAGCATGATGAGCAATTTTTATTGGTACTACAGTGTCTACAAGAGCACAAACTGTATTGGAAGTTGTCCAAATGCTCATTTTATCAATCGAAAAGTCACTACTTAGGACATGTCATCTTTGATGAAGGTATCGTCGTGGATCCAGTAAAGGTCGAGGCTATTATGGAATGGCCTCCACCAACGAATTCCCTAGAAGTGTGTAGCTTTGTGGGTTTAGCAGGATACTATCAATGGTTCGTCAAGGGATTTTCTAAGATAGCAAATCTGATCACGGAATTGCTGAAGAAAAAGAAGAATTTAGTTTGGACCGAGAAATGTGCAGAAGCATTTTAGAGGCTCAAAGAGATGTTGACAACAACACTGATACTAAATGTTGTTGACATGGACACAGACTTCTTGGTATGCACTGACGCATCCAAGGAAGGCTTAGGCAGAGTCTTGATGCAAGACAAATGAGTGATCGCTTACATCTCGAGGAAACTGAGAAGGCATGGGGAGAACTATGTGATGCACGATTTGGAGTTGTTATCTATTGTTTATGCCTTGAAGGTTTGGATACACTACCTTGTTGGACGAAAATTTGAACTAAGGATGGACCATTGTGGACTACAACACATCTTTACGCAAAGTGACTTGAACACGCGACAATGGTGTTGGTCGAAATGACTTAGTGAGTATAGTTTCTAGATTTCTTACATAAAAGGAACAATGAACCAAGTGGCAGATGCATTGAGTCACATACCACGCATATGTTTGTTGTTGTTTCTTGAGATGAATCTATGTGAAAATATTCTAACTTTACAATGCAACAATGACTGGTACAAGGAGGTCGAGGATTTTATCGGACAAAACACAATGATGGTACCAATATTTGAAGGATTTATGTTTGACGACAATGGATTATTGAGGTTTAAAAATTGGATTTACGTACCAACGAATGATGAGTTGAGGATTTTGATCCTAAACGAGGCTCATAGAGCAGTGTACATGGCCTACCCAGGAGTCACGAAGAAGAGGGAAGACCTTAAACACTTATCATACTAGAAAGGAATGAAGGCATACATAGTTAACTATGGGGCCAGATGTCTAGAATGTTAGTAGGTAAAGGCAGAACATAGACATCCAGCAGGATTACAACAGCCACACACTATTCTGGAATCAAAATGGGAGGTCAATTCGATGGATTTCATTGTTGGATTTCCATTGACGACAAGGAGACACGACTCATTTTTTGTGGTAGTCGACACTCTGACAAAGAGTGTTCATTTTATTCCTGTGCATATGACGTATCAAGCACCTGACATAGCTAGAGTTTTCAGCAGTGAGATTGTGAGGTTGCATGGCATGCCTAAGAGGATTATATCTGATCGAGGATCAGTTTTTACTAGACGATTTGGGACAAGTTTCCAAGAGGCCTTGGGAACCCAACTTAACTTTAGCACTGTGTATCACCCAGAGACTGACGGGCAGACAGAAAAAATGAACCAAACCTTCGAGAACATGTTGCGCATGTATGTGATGGACCAACAAAAGTGTTAGGAAGAATTCTTTCCACTGTTAGAATTCACTTATAAAAACAGTTACCAAAGGACCATTAAGATGGCACCCTTCGAGTTTCTTTACGGGTGACCATGTCATACGCCTTTGATTTGGGATCTTCTTGAGGATAGGGTCTTGATGGGACCATAATCGATCCAAGAAATGGAAGAGAAAATGTGAACAATAAGACAAAGTATCAAGGAAGCACAGGATCGACAGAAGAGTTATGTCGATGTGCACCATGTCAACCGTAGTTACAAAATTGGTGATCGAGTCTTCTTGTGGGTAAAACCGCATAAGATTTCAATTAGGTTTGGAAAGGGAGATAAACTCTCTCCTAGGTTCGTGGGACCATTCAGGATTATGGAAATAAAGGGGCCCATGGCCTATCAATGATCCTTGCCTGATTCTTTGAGGTGTATGCATGATGTTTTTCACGTATCTATTTTGAGATATTATGTTAGTGATCCTACACATGTTATTGAAATGAGTTCCTTGCAGGTATCAGATGAGGGGGTTCTTATGAATGAGCCGATCCACATCCTAGATCATTGCATTCGATAGCTACAATGTCGAACAATAGATCAGGTCAAGGTCCAGTGGGACAACTATAGTCCACACTCGGCGACCTGGGAGGATGCATATGATATGTTCTAGCAATTTCCATTTTTGTTTGATAGATAGACTTATGATACTGTGATACACATTATTGCGACACTTATATATTGTGAAACTTTGGGACAAATTTTAGACGAAGAGGGGGTGTATGTAACATCCCACTCTTGCATGCACTGAGTGAACTTATTCTTTGAGTACACTTGCTTGCAAGTGATCCGTATTTTTATACTATTGGTCGTTGATTATGATTATGAGGTGTTATGGATTGATGACATATTATGGTGTTGTATTGACATAGATGGGTGTTATTGACTCGCTTTTCCTGAGTGTGTAGTATTTTGGACCTCGAGGATGTAGAGGCATCGATGAAACCCCTTGGACTCCAGATCAAGTCAGGGAGTGGAATATAGGGTTTATTATTGTTGATATGACATATGCACATCTGATTAGATGTTATGATGATTGATTGTATTTCTGACATGATTCATTGATGATGCAGGCTCACGATAGCTTACTGACTAGAATCACATGTGGAGTAGAGGGGTCATGCACGACTAACAGAGATGTTGAGGGAGAGGTGTGGAAAGCATCCCTTCCACAACCTAATAACACTCTCATCATGGCTCAAATTGTAGGTTAATGATTACCTAGTTCGAGAAGACCCACGATGTCGTGAGGGCAGACTACGACAGTCTCTCACGATGATCCTAAGGGGTGTGAAATAATGCATGGGCCTTATTCCTTAGAGGCCCTTAGTCTCCCACAATATCACTTGGTGGAGTATTGACTCCAGGGGTTTTTGATGTCTACCAAGTCAAGCAAGAGGCAAGTGGCACCCTTAGAGCACGTAGTGCGTCCTAAAGGGCACGTCATGCAAGGGAAACAAAATGAGGCGAGTGGAACCCTTGGAGCACCTAGTGCATCCTGAAGGGAACTTCTCTTTGTTAACTAATAAGTGAATAAAACTAGATGGCCTTAGAACGAATAATGTGATAAGAAAGATTTAACACATTTTCCCTAATAAAATGTCGCCCAGGCTAGGAAAATAAAATCTAAGTCTAAGTGATAATTGTGGTAGAATATATATATATATATATATATATATATATATATATATATATAATAGTAATAATCATTAATCATGTCACAATAAGGGGGTAATCAATTCATTTAATTTATAAAAATATTTTGGGGAATAAAATTTAAAAAAGGGGAAAAAGGGGAAATAATTGTTTTGTTACATATGCTAATTAAAAATTTATTAACTATAAATAAAAAGGGGAAAAAGGTAATTTTCTACACTTGCCAATTTGAGTTTTAAATGAAAAGGGAAAGAGAGAAATTTAAAAGAATTAGGAAAGTAAGGAAAAAGGGGGAAACATAAAGAGAAAGGGAAACATAAGGAAAAAGCATAATGACTAACTTAGTAAGGTATATTGCATTTAAGAACTTTCTAAATTGAACTCAACTAGTAAATTAGTAAGGGGGTAAGTCATTAAAATGTGTAAATTAGTTATGCTGCAGAATTTTAGACTTGACTGACTTAGCTTGTGGGAGTTGGGATACCCAGCTCGGTGAGGAGTGGTAGCTCAGACTTGCGAGGCTAGCTAGGAGCTAGTTGTTCTATGGTTTAGTGTGTGTGGACCCTTTGCGGCTCAGGGGGCTAAGGGGGAAGAAGAGTACCCCTAGCATTGGCTGGGAGGTATCAGTGAAGTCTCATCGGTTAGAAAGCGGGAGCTAGATGGAGCGCGCGGGACAACAACTTAGAGTGGACGACTTGGGCTACGGTACACTTACTTTTATTTTGCATGGTATATTATTATTGACCTTATGCTTTGAATTATGTACTTTTAACTGTGTAAAGAAGGTGTTGGAATTAGCATTTTAATTGTGAACTTAATTTACCCATAGCCTTAGGCTCGTTGCTTGACTTGATTCCCTTGGCATTTGATCCCTGAATGTTGTGGTTGTCCGAATGGTTTTATTGATTTGTTGTGAAGAGTTGTGATTTTTACTTCATCCTCATCCCTAGTTCGTCATTCTACGCTTGAGTAGTCAACCAAGAGCGGAATAGACGGTCCTCACTTTGGTACACAACGACCTATAGATTCTAATGCCTTGTTATTCTATGCATGGATGATGAGTGAAGGATGTGTTTTCCCAGCTGTTTACCCCTTCTTATCTCTGCATTTGATCTCCGCCTTTCTTGGGTCTTTTCATGTTATATATCCTTTGTGTCCTAATCATTCTCAACATCTGAAAACTGTGTTAGTATTCTCTGCAATTCAACACCCTCAACCACATTTTTTTTTAATTTTGTGTTTTTATATATTGCTGGATAAATTTAACTCTACATTTTTATATATTGCTGGATAAATTTACCTCTGCGTTTTTATATATTGCTAGATAAATTTTACTACGCGTTTTTATATATTGCTGGATAAATTAACTCTGCGTTGTAATACCTCCCTCACAACTTAAATCTATGTTTTTCTTATTGATGGCAATATTCTCTGCATTTATATACCTCTACACTTTAATATTTGAAGATGATTTGAGACTGCGTTTGTCCTTTTGTTGACGGCCCTTACATTTGTTTGGACTGTGATTTTTTCCTTATGCATTTAAATTCTTTGAAGGCGAATTTGTCTTGCGCTTCTCCTAATTCATTATTCTTCCGGCTATAGTACTAAATTTTTCTAGTTATTTATTATTTTATCAGAATATTGGTTTAGTATATCAATTATGCATGGACCAAATGTCTTTATTAGTGAATGGTATTATGTCCAGTAAACTCGCAATGATCAGAATATTTTTTATAAAGAGAGAGATTCAAGATCAACAAAAACCCAAGTGGGAGGAATAATTCCCGAAACATTATTTATACTTATTAGATTGTTACCCTCGAGCACTGGAAAGTCCATGACTGAAAATAGAACAATTATTTCTTTGTTTTTGTGCCTTGGTCTGCAAATTTTCCTCAACAATATACTACCTTGAGGGTGAATGTAAATCTATGTTTTATTTTTATTTTTATTGCCAACATTTCACCCAATGATTATGACTGCGTGTATTATGTATTAACTGCAATATTTACTCCCTGGGTGTGTTAAATAGCATTGGGGTTGGTGTTAAATAAGCATTTTGCAATGACAATGATTCTTGTGAAGTTAATAGAATTAATTGGGTAATAAATAAGTTAGACAACGATTTGTGTGTAGTGTCAGCGTTCTCATTGTATCATTAATTTAAATTAATAGAATGTACAATGATTATCCATCAAGATTTTATACCGCCAATGTTTAGCTACAACAAATATTTAGCAACAACCTCTTCAACGATTGTTATTGGGTTAGATTATTTTATTATGTAATATTTGATTGCCTGAGTAATACCCTTAACTGCAAATTCACGTTTTTTTTAAACTCAGGGTTTCTCTTCTATTTACCTCAGTGGTTATCATATTATTCCACTCTGTAAACCTCCTTTAAAGATGGCGATATAAATGTTGTGGTTTATAGAACGATATTTTTGAGGATTTAAACTAGCTTTTTATAGTAGCGATTTAGCATTTATATTAGACAACCTCTTCTTTTAGCAACCTTTAATTTGAATAGAACAACATTTAATTGAATAGAACAACCTTTAATATGATAAGACAACCTTTAATTTGAATAGAACAACATTTAATTGAATAGAACAACCTTTAATATGATAAGACAACCTTTAATTTGAATAGACAACCTTTAGATTAACTTAGACTAGACTTGTCAATTTAGTTTTCGTATTATTTAAACCAGACTTGTTAAATTAGATTGTAATTATTGCTTATTGTTTTAGTATTGATTTAATTAGACTTGCTAAATTGATTTGTATTTAATGTTAAATTTGATGTTGCATTAATGACTAATTTTTAATTTAGACTTGCTAAATTTGATTGTGTATAATGTTAAATTAGATTGTACATTAATGACTAATTTGTAATTTAGAATTGCTAAATTTGATTGTGTTTAATGTTAAATTAGATTGTACATTAATGACTAATTTGTAATTTACACTTGCTAATTTAGATTGGTAATCAATGTTAAAATAGATTGTAATTATTGACTAGTTTAGACTTGATGAATGGTCCAGTTGTTGGCGAAGTCATGTTTTAGCTTGTGCTTCCTTCGAATGACGTCATCTTGTGTCTTGTCGATCTGTTGCTTGGGGCATGGGAGTAGTCCTATTGTCAGTAGCTCGGCTCCTAGCGAGTTGGATTCATCTAGAGTCCTTGGTCCAGATAGGTTGTGTAGCACCAGGGTTATAGTCATGCATATCACTTGGGGATGTCATGATTCCTGTTGAGGGGATCGTTGTATGCCCTAAGGGAAGGAGGTGAATGATAACTTGGTCGGTGTCTGTGCCTTCCACATGAGTGTTCTTGATCGTTTTTTGCGCTTGGGTTGAACGCCTTCATGTGTTTGGTTTTGTGCGCCATAGAGTTCCTATTTACTGGTTGTCAACGCCGTGGGGTTGGGATTGTGGATTTTTTCCTTTATCTTGTAAATGTAAGTCAGGTTTGTGTTGGGCGGGTAATCGTTTCTCCTTGTTTTTTTACACATGTTTCTCCCAGTTGCTCTTGTGCCAGTGCATGGAGTTACAATTGTCAGTTGCATGTTCTGCGGGCATGGTGCTCACCGTCAGATGTGTTGTTTAGCTGTAATCATTTTTCCATCCTGTAAAATAAAAATTAAAATAAAAAAATTATTCTTCACTTGTAGCGTAACGAAGGGGTCGTTACACTCTCTCAAAACCAAGCACCATGTGTGCCTGCAGAACACCACAGCAAAATCTTTGCAACATAAGCCATATTTATAAAAGTTGATTTAAAGATGCCCTTGAGATAATTAAGCACGCAAAGGACATGAACAAGGATGGTGGCCTGGAGGTAAGTAGAAGCTAGATTTCCTTCTTGAAACAAAAAAGAAACCCAAAAAACCCAATTTGTTGATCTGTCCCTCTCTTCTTCTTAGGAATATCATCATCATTTTATAGGTAATTTGTATTATAATTAGTGACCCTAGATATATTGAGTACACATATAACCTATACTATGTATTTAAGTAATTTAGGTTATTACAGTATACTTAATATTTTATGTTCCATAACATTTATATATTTAGCACATTTTTGAAAAATATATATAGGGTAAGATATTCAGTTAGGTTGAATAAATTTCATATCTGATCTACTTTTAGCTTACATTAATTATATATTTAATTATTATATTTAATCATAGCTTATACTACTTTTATTATATATATATATATATATATATATAATATGATTTAATTATGTAGATTATTAGGTTAATACTCATATAACTTATTACTATTAGGTATCATTGTTTAGAAAAACATATAATATGAATTTATAATACATATATTAATATATATGTATATCTATATATATTATAGTTATTTTATTTTAGGTTAGTCATTATATAGTTGTAGCTTATTTTTAGATTTAGTTACTTATTTTCTATATTTAGGCTACAAATGAACACATTATAATACTAATTAGTTATAAGGTTAGTACTCTTTGTTTGTTTTTCTTTTGTTTCTAGTTTCACGTTCTTTGTAGCATAGGGCACTCTTAGGCTTTATAATTTAGAATTTAAGTCGATTTGTGTGGATCTATACTTGCATATTTTTTGTATTTATAGCTTTGTTTTTCTATCTTAATAATTGATTGGTTATCTTGAAGATGAAACCAGGTAAGGATTCAAAACTTTGATCAAAATGAACTGCATTGTGGATAGTTTGAAATATACCAGTTGTGAAAACTCACAACACACAAACCTAAAAACAATAATGACAAAACTACTAAGAGGAAACTTGATTATCTAGATAAATTCACTCATGTAAAGATATATCACAAATTTGATGATTAGATTCCACATCCTAAAGGGGGGAACCCTATATTGGATCAACCTATGCAATATCCTTTCCAAGCACCATCTCCCCATCATGAAGAAGTTCAAACAACTTCATGAGAACCTAAAGTTCATTTGGATGATATGATTGAAAGGATTGAAAGATTGAGTATTGATGACAATTCAACACCATATAAATGAGTTGAGAAAATCAGACAATCTTAGAAAGGTCCACCAAAATTTCTCATAAAGACAATTGAAACTGTTCATCCGGATGAGGTCGGAAAAATATGAATCACAATTTCCTCAAGACAATATGGATGTTTCATATGGATGTTTCATATGCTTGTGATTTGAATTTATCTACTAAATTTGAACCAACTTCCTTTGAAGAATCCA
>ML782917.1:153915-187535 GCA_009831015.1 Picea engelmannii
TTCCCCCTTTTGGTGACAACACCAGCAGCAAGATCGAATCATTGAAGCTGGACACGAACAAGAACTAGTAAGATGACTGATTCAAGCCCCCGTGAACTAGTGAGATCATTGACTGAATGTTTTCTAGATTAGTTTCACCATGAACTCTTTGTGAGCAAATCAAGTGATCGGCGCAAAAAGGTGAATGTTGTATAAAACCACTCAGGTCGCTCTATCAGAAGAAAACGTTTTTTATATTAATCTATTGGCTTGTATTATAGCCTTGTTAATAAAATGATCAAAGACTTGCTTCATTATAGACGTGCTAGGGCATACAAATGTCGAGGTGCGGTCGGACAAAACTAGTTCGTTGAGTCTATTAGGATCAAAGGCATTTTTCGTCATTCTAATAGGTTCGATAATAGACTTCTTGTGAACGACAATTGCATAATAAAAATGTGAATGACGATTGCATAATAGAATTGTGAACGCACGTGATTGCTGATTCAGTGTAGAATTGTTAGGGTATAAACATGTGAAGGGAAAGCAATATTATAAATTCATCTCACTGTATAATGAAAAAAAAACAACTAAGTATATTTTTCCATCTCTGAACATGATTTTGGGTTCATTTATTTTAGTTTCATTTAATTGCTGATGCCTGTGTCAACACTATATATTTAATTACACTCGTTTCATATATATATATATATATATATATATATATATATATTATTTGCACTTTTTTATATATGAAAAAATAAAATCACCTTTCAATAAATTGATAAGTACATGATTGTTTTTCTCATTCTAATTTATTCATTTTTTTTTTTTCTTATAATCAGGTCTTATTATTAATAAGATTTTATTATTAATATGATTAATAATATTTTATGTATTTTTCATTTAATCATATTTTATTATTATTATGGTTAAGGATATGTGTTTTTTCCTTAAAAAGTCATAGTTTAAAATCTAGAAAAAATAAAGTATGTACACTTTCAAAGATTTTAGACCCCTGTTTCATAAACAAAGCATAATTTAATATTTGACTCAACAATAATCTTAGAATTAGATGATCATGATGATAATTAATAACAAATTAGGACCATCATAATATAATTCATAAATTTTCATGATTCATTTATTTACTTTCATAATTCTAATAAATTATTTATTAAAATGTAAATTGAGAATTTGTTCTTATCTTAACAATGTTTTTATTTTTTTTACTTGACAAAACAAATAGATAATTTTAATCTTCTAAATTAGAGTTGATTATTTATATTCTAGATAAAAAAATAAAAAAATATTATTTATATATTTTATTTTTAATTATAAAATTCTCAATTATAAAAATTAAGAATATTTTTATTTATTTTAAAGTTTTTTTTTTTGTTTTTTTAAATCAATTTTAAAAACAATGTTTAAATTTATGTTTAAAGTTAAAATATTTTTATTTCAAAATTAAAGTATCAAAATAATGTGTAAATTTGTGTTAAATGTTAAAATATTTTTATTTCAAAATTGAAATATCAAAATAATGAATACTATAATAAACTAGTTATATCAAAAAAAAAATTAATAATAATAATAATACATTTTTAATACAAATAATAATAAGACTTTCAAAATTTAATTTTATAAAAAAATTAATAATAATAATACATTTCTAACACAAATAATAAGACTTTCAAAAATTAATTTTATATTTGCTACATACTTTAATTAAAAAAAACATGGTAATGAATGAAAATATAATGTCTTAACCCTTTGCAATTTAGTCATATTTGCTACATACTTTAATTAAAAAAAACATGGTAATGAATGAAAATATAATGTCTTAACCCTTTGCAATTTAGTCATATCGTGAAGGTTTTCTTATTGTTTATATCTATATGGTTCTTTTCAAATGTTTGTAAATATTTCAATGTTTAATTAAAACTTATAATCAAATTATTATAAATAAATTTAAATTACTCTATGTTTTTGATAATTTAAAATTTTGTTTAACATAAATTAATATTAGTTTTTTAGTATTTATATATATTTTTTATTTTTAATATTTTATATATATATTTTTAATTTTAATTTTTTTTCAATCTAATAATTAAATTTTATTATTTTTTATTTTTTATTTAGATGAAATATTTGTTTTTTTTTAATTTTTTCAACTTTCTTTTCATTTCTAATATTTCAATATAGGTATATAGCATGTTTCAATTTACTTATAAAAATCCCCTCATATTTCAATATATGTAATTATCACATTTTATTATATTTATAAAAAAAATCTTCATATTTTTTTTTCAACTTCCTCATATTTCCAACTTAGTAGATTAATTAAAGTGGAAAAAATATATATATTGTTTAGTTTCATTTTGTTTTACATTGCTTTGTAAGTTTAAATGATATAATAATAAAGTAATAACTTTTACAAGTTTCTCTTGGTTCCTATAGTAATAAGGATATCTTCCAATATGTGTATTATGGCACAAAATTTGGAACCTCTTACTCTATCATTGTTTCAATGTTAAACTCACTTATCACCGCATTTTTGCACAAATTGGTGATGGAAAGGATTCTCATCATTCACCCTAAACTCATCATAGATATATCCATCCACCTCCAATACATCTATTTCTAAAATTCCATAGAGATGAGCATTGGTTATTATTTATACCAACATAAATTCATCTTAAGATGAAATATATTAAGCATTAAAATCCATAAGAAAGAAATAGATCCATCATAGTGTTAAATGTATTAAGTATCTATATGGATATAAAAATGAAACCAAAAACCAAATATTTCCATACTTAAAAGTTACTTCCCTAAAATGGATTGGGTTGAGGAGGAAAATTTTAAGCAAATTCATCTTGCCCAACATGGGACATATGTGATTCAATGTGCTTCTATGTTGCCATCTTCGTATCTTCAATGAACAATGTTGTCTTCTTTTAATTCCTCTAGGGTTGATCCTATTGGTATTCCAATGTTTGAGGTTACTAATTGAGAGGTCCTATTATGAGTAGAAATTGGTTGATTAAGCATATTATATTCTACCTTGAGAGCTTAATTTTTCTTGTTTTGTTGCGATAACATCTTCATCATAATAGCATATGGTCTTATTCTCAGTAGAAACTTATTGATTAAGTATACCATATTCTACCTTGAGAGATTAAATTTTCTTGTTTTGGTGCAATAAGATCTTCATCGTAATAGCATACTCCTTATTGTGGGTTTCCTCATGCCGATACAATTTAGATATTACATAAAATATATAAGTCTTGTTTTCAGAAATGAGATTCTCATGCCTTGAGAGGGCCCTTTGAATTCCCAATATGCCATAGCAACACCCTTGGTGAGGTTGATTCCATGGATTATCCATTTAACCCCAATGGTGAATATTCCATTCCAAATTATTGGAAACCAAATAGAAAAAAACATGAAATTACCAAGAAAAATTCCATGAGGGGTCTATGATTTTCTTACCTACCAAATTCACAATCCAAAGAATGGGGGGATTCACAAGAATCACAAAGAGAGAGGGAACTAATTTCAAAAATCTAGAGAGTATTGGAGAAACCAAGACAAGAAGCTAAGAACCCAATCACCCAATCTAAAGAACCCAATTGAGCCTCCAAAATCCCACTTTGCTTTCACTCCTTATCTTGGATCCCAAAGGAAACTCAATTTCATAATCTACAACACATTCGAAATATCATATTGATATTGATATTACTAGAGAGATATGTGCATAGTTTCTTTTACTTACTGAATTACCACATAAGATTGAGATACATATGCGCAAATGAATCTACATGAACAAGTGCTCAACTTTGAGAAGGGAATTCCCCAAACCAAAGCTCTCACTTGATAGCATTATAAATTACATTATCCCAACTACATGATTCCTTATGACAACTTAGTGTTGATAATGTTGGCACAAAGTTATAAAGAAAGTATGTAAAAATACCTTTGGGTGTTCATTGATTTTTTCTCTTGCACACTAATTCCTTTCAACCCAATCGGGTGATACATGATGAAGGGAATGCAAATTTGCTTGATAAAACCATATTAAATTACTTAAGAAATGGTGTTGATGATTAAGCCTTTTTGGTTTCCAAGGATTATGTTCCCTTAAAACATGGTAGAATTTGGAGGATTCAAAACACTGGATTTGGTTTGAATTTTCGTAATGAAACTAGAAAGTATCTCATCACATTCAAAACAACATATTTCCTTCAAACTCTCATAATGAACATATTAAGTTTTCATAAACTAAAATGGAAAATTTGTTATTCATAAGTCTGATTATTATACATAAATCTCTAATAATTAAAGTTTTCATTAAATTTTATTTATTAAAATAAAAAATAATCTCATGCACTGTACATGTCATGTCTCCCCTATAGTGCATTATAATTTTTTCTCCACTATATATATCAAATAATAATGCTTTTCCATAAATTAACATAATATTAACTTAAAATATTAAGAAGCTGACTGGGCACGTAATGTAGATTGAAACCGTTTAAGGAAGAAAGTTGTATAAAAAAAAGAGTAAATTTATATTTTCTGAAATTCAATGACCTAAGTTGTTTTTGGAATGAATCAAAACTCTTGAAAAATGTTTTACGTCCTGTCCTCGTAATGGGGCTAAGATTTGAAAAATTCAGTAATGGGGCTAAGATTTGAAAAATTCAATGATACACTTTTGATTGAACAACAGAG
The DNA here is from genome assembly GCA_009831015.1 of Picea engelmannii. NCBI lineage: Eukaryota > Viridiplantae > Streptophyta > Pinopsida > Pinales > Pinaceae > Picea > Picea engelmannii. The sequence goes on from ML782917.1 coordinate 158,632, forward strand.
AAAACACTGTTAGTGATTGAACAAATAAGTGATTGAGAAAAGAAAAACAGTGCAATGAAGATAAACCATTGAACGAGCGAGTGAAGAAAAGAAAAACAGAAGATAACTATTCAATCAGCGACTGAAAGATGAAAAAACAAAAAACTTGTGACGAAGATAAGCATTCAACACACAAATGAATGAGTAATGTGATAGGATTGGTTGAGTTACCAATAAAGAAATAGATTTATTAGGTTTGACCGTAATCTTAAAAGCAAATTACATAAATATGCGTGGTTGCTTATGTTGAAAATTCCAAACTTTCAGGATATAAGATGGATAAGATGATTAAGCGTGTAAAACTAAGTTAATGTTCATGACACGAGTTACGTGTTTGAGAAAGAAAGGTAGTGTTATAGTTTCATAGAAAGACATGATGGATTAATATTTAAATCAGACCAAAGATGTAAACGTGTGATAGGGTGATTTGAGGGGCTGAGCCACCAAAATTATGAGCCCCAAATGTCCCAGTTGTTAATGGCGGGTACATACTATTGCGGGTTAAAGTCCCAGTTGTTAATGGCGGGTGAAAGACATGATGGATTAATATTTAAATCAGACCATAGATCAAACAGGAAAAAATGCCAACGTGTGATAGGGTGATTTAAGGGGCTGAGTCACCAAAACCATGCGCCCCAAATGTCCCAGTTGTTAATGGCGGGTACATACTATTGCACACTTAACAGTGTCATTTCTAAAAGTTAAAATTSATGAAATGGACTGAAGAAGAGATTAGATGATTAGACACGAGAGATTACAATATAAAATTCATCAATTAATCCGCCCACTCGTGTCGATCGTAGCAGCCGCCGCCTGCCGGAAGAGATGTTGGAATAACTAGAATCTGATTTTCTGGACGACTGTTAGGTAAGGAATTCTACGTCAATGCCAATTTTTTAGCCTCATGCTACCATGTCTAAAATCGGAATGTTAGGTAAAGAATTCCAAGTCAATGTCCGTTTTTTTTAAGCCTCATGCGACCATGTCAAATTTTATGACTTGGAATTCACGAAATCAGTCCTTCTTGTTGTTGCATATGTATTTACTGTATGATATCGAATATATATACGCGTACAACGCTATGATAAGAGGCACATGATCAGCACATTGGGATTTGCTTTGCAAATAAGTGAAATTAAACTAACATCTTGTATAAAACTGCAAAATCTAAACCGTCTATCCACCCACCAATATCACCCTCTGACCACTTCTTTGAAATTCACCAATTTATGATAATCCTAGTTCACCTTTATTAGTATCACGAAGGATGAGGATGCTCCCATCATGCTTTGACAGCTTTAAACAGCAACAACACTCTTCTGTAAGTAAGAATAGTAGATCCAGCCCAAAATCAAAGATTATTTACATGTTATCAGGGTAGATCTATTTCAACTTTGGTTCTATCATGTGTAGATCAAATTTATACGAAGTTTCACTTTTAATTCATGATCACTTGAGTTAATTATGAAAACTATAGCTTCTATTTATATTAACAAATATTTTTGTAAAAATGTCAATAAATGTGATCATCTCATAACTTTTTAAGAGATCCTACTTTTAACTCATGACTACTTAAACTAAACATGAAAATTACAATTTCTATTTTCATCAACAAGTCATTATTCTAAAAAAAGTCAATAAATATGATTGTCTCATAAATCTTCTTCTAAACTTAATTGTAGGTTTTTCCATAATAAAAACATTATGTCAATTCTAGAAGTGTTGTGACAAGATATAGTCCAAAAAGTTAAAAAGATGATGTCTTCTAAACAGAAATAGAAATAATAATTTCAAAATAAATAGAAAGAGATTATAATTACTAAATATATAAAGTGAAAAAAAAAACATTGAATTAGGTGGTGGTAAATACTAGGGGTTACAAATTATTTCTTCCTATTATAATTATATTGGGGTGATAAATACATCTACCTCTAAAACTCCATTGAAATTACCATTTTTTATTTATACCCACATAAATTCATTGTAACTTAATAATAATAATAATAATAACAACAACAACAACAACAACTACTACTCCAAACTTTCAATAATAATAATAATAATCACTACAAACTTTTAATAATAATAATAAATTTAAATATAATTTTGTATTTGCTCTAAAGTTTAATTCAGAAAAACATAACAATGAATAAAAATACAATACCTTAATCCAAAGTTTTAATAATAATAATAATAATAAATTCAAATTTAATTTTGTATTTTCTCTAAAGTTAAATTTAAAAAAACATAATAATGAATGAAAATATAATACCTTAGCCCTTTCCAGATATCAATATTGCTAGTCAAGCTTCTCTTCTTATTTATATGTATAGGTTCAAATCCAGAGGGGCGTAGGGTATGTATACCTTCGTATACTTTACCAATCAAATCGTTGGGCAGAGGGGGGTCCCTTATCCCACAAACAAAGAGGTCTCATAGAAGGAGGTCTCTTTTCCCACAAACAAGGAGATCTCATACACCAATTTGGTGTGTTGACTTGATTGTAACCTTAAAAATATATTACTATTATTATTATTATTATTATTATTATTATTGTAAATATTTTAATTTTCAATTAAAATTTATTACCAAATTATTATAAATAAACTAACTTTATACTTTTTATAATTAGAATTTTCTTTAACTAAAAAGAATTTATTTAATTTAATATTTTATTTTTTTAAATATATATATATATATATATATATATATATATATATATATATTGATTATTATATTTTAATTTAATTTTTATTCTTTATTTTTTTTTCCTTTCATTTTATTTAATTTTTTATTTAATAATTAATTTTTATTTATTTTTAATCTAATTTGCATTTCCTATTTAGATGAAAAGTTTATCTTTCTAATTTTTTAATGTTTTCTTCATTTATAATATTTCAAATATGTATTTAACATATTTCATTTTACTTATAGAAAATCTTTCATATTTGATTTTATTTATAAAAAATTCTTTATATTTCTTTTTCAACTTAAATATATTTCTAACTTAATAAATTATTTAAAATATTTTTCAAACTAGTTCAACACCATTAAATCAAAAAAATTATTCTTTTAACTTTTTTTTGTTTTACAATACTCCCTAAGTCTAAATGATATTGTAACAAAGTAATAACCTTTACAAGTTTCTCTACCTATTATTGATATGGAGTACTTTCAATTGAACAACAAAGAAAACTTTGCTATTGATTGAACAAATTAGTGATTGAGAAAAGAAAAACAATGCACTGAAGATAACCATTGAACTAGCCAGCCAAGAAAAGAAAAACAGAAGATAACTATTCAATCATGTTAAAATAATGAAGAAACATCTAGAAAACTATTAAAATAAAATATTGTTGTGAGTTTGTTTTATTGGTACCTAGATTAAGGTTGAAGGTGGTTTGAGATCCACTTAGATAGCAGTAATATCTTCTTCTATAAATGTAATTGATTTCCCTGATCAATGCAAGTAGTGAGCTCCTCCTCACTTGCGTGCGTTCCTCCGTTTTATTTTTGATATGGTATCAGAACTCAGGAGAAAAGAGTCGTCGTCTGCCAAACCATGAGCGCAAGTGAGATTTGTGTACAGAAGTTGTCGACTGTCACTTGAGCTGCCATCAACCTGCAATCATCGACTGCTCCTCTACTTTCTGACAATCAACGCTACCTTAGTACTTTCTGGCACTGGTGGGAACATCTAATTCACTTGTGCTTTATCGATGGTGTGCATTGTGCCAATCGCCAAGCTCACAAAAATCTGTGAAGTGTCCATGAAGTGTAGGAGTGCAACGYTGCTTGTCGCAGTATCATTCCCCGCCATCATTTTTCTATTGAATAGATACAACTCCTGTCATTGTTTGTCATCATATGTTATCGGATGTGAGCTGCAGACCTGTGGAAACCAGACGCTATGAAACAGGGAGAGAGGACATCTGTGTACAGTGGAGGTGCTCGTGCGTGCTCAAGAAGATTTGTCACTGCCGATTGAGTGTTGTGAATGCACCAATTTGGTTGATGCGCCTGTGGAGTGTTTGCATCCCTTATATATTTGATGTTTCCCCGTATATATATATATATATATATATATATATATATATATATATATATATATATATATATATATATATATATTCATTGTTTCTTGGCGCGATCTGAGGATTGGGGTTTGAGTGAACACTGGTACAGTAGAGAAAGGTGACCTGCAGCCGAGTTGAAGCCCGTGTGGGAGGTAAAATACAACAATACAATTTTTTTAATAATAATTGATCATTGAATTATTTGTTGAAGAAAATGGCAAACCCTCTTTCCGATTCATATTTAAATGAGTCAACTAAGCTTGATGGCGAGAATTAAGTAAACTAGAAATTTAAACTGACCAACATTCTCATCCTATGGACGACTGTCAAAGGTGATGAGCCCAAACCCATTGCTGTTTCCTCCATATTAAATTGGGATAGGCGAGAGAATAAAGTGAAAGTTATTTTTTGTGTGTATGTAAAGGAAATCATCATTCCTCACATAAGAGACTATTAAACTTCAAAAGAGATGTGGGACATCTTCAAAGGTTTGTTTGAAACCTTTAATGAAAACCACAATTTAATTTTAAAAACTAAGCTACTATCTATCAAAATGGAATCTAATGAAAACATAAGCAATTTTGTTTCCAGAATTAAAGATTTAAGTGATAAGCTCGGTGACATTGATGGAAACGTTTCTAGTAGCGATTTAGTAACTATTGCTTTGAAGGGTTTAGTCCAAGACTATAAAGTCTTTATTTCAACACTCTCATCTAGACAAACACCTCCTATGTTTGATGAATTTGATGGGATTCTTCTGCAATAGGAAGAGAGAATGAAGAATTATGATCTAGATTCAACTGGCTCAGATTTAGCGTTGATTGAAAGAGGTAGAACAACATACCAAGGGAAATCGTGGGACAGGAATAGAAGTTGGTTTCAAGCAAAGCAGAAAGGTATGACAAATCACGATTCCTATGTTAAGAGAAATATTGAATGTGACTATTGTGGAAAACCTGGACATATTGCTAAAGATTTTTATAGAAAAAAGAATCATGAATCAAATCAAAGGCATAGAAGGCATAATAAAAATTTCGTGCATAGAGACACTTCAATTAATGATGGATTTAAAAATCTTAAGTTGTTTATTTCTGAAGCTACATTGTCTACTGAAATTGATGTGAGACTGCATGGTTCATAGATTCTGGTGCATCAACTCATATGACTTGTAACAAAGAATGGTATGATGAATATTATGAGAAAAATGAGGGCATATACATTTACCTAGGATATAACAGATCACGTAAGGTCCAAGGCTCTAGAGTAATAAGTGTGAACTTACCTAATGGACAATTGAAATAGATTCATGATGTGATGTATGTTCCTGGTATTAAAAAGAATTTAATATATGTTTCAACTATCACTCATAATAATCTAACAGTGGAATTTGGTAAGTTGAGGTGTGTTGTAAAAGATATCAACGATCAATATAGGGTTATTTCCATAAGTACTAGGGTTGGTGGATTGTATAAATTGGATGTGACAATGAAACGTCATGTTGTATTGACATTCACAACAATGTCAACATAATATTTATGGCACCATAGGTATGGGCACCTAAATTACAATGATTTGATGTTGTTCCAATGAAAAACTATGGTAGAAGGTCTTCCTGTTATGAAGAGTGATCATTTTCCATGTGAATCATGTGCACTTGGTAAACAACATAGAGAGGATTTTCCCATTCATACAGAGAAAAGAAAAACATATATTCTTGAATTAATTCATACTGATGTTTGTGGACCTATGCAAACTAGGTCACTTGGACGTGCTTCCTACTTTCTTATTTTAGTTGATGATAGATCTAGATATACATGGGTTTATTTCATAAGGATAAAAGGTGATGTATTTGAGTACTATAAAGAATTCAAAACTATGATTGAAAAACAAACAGGCAAATGTATTAAAGTTCTCAGATCTGATCAAGGTGGTGAATATACATCAAGAGCATTTAAAAGTTATTGTAAATTTCATGGGATCCAACAACAGTTTACTGTACCTCATACACCTCATCAAAATGGTGTTGCTGAGAGGTGGAATAGAACACTGGTGGAGTTTTCTCATAGTATGCTTCAAGGTAAAAGCATTTATAATGGTTTTTGGGCAGAATCCATTAACACTGTTGTTTATTTAAAGAATCGTAGTCCAACTAAGAAATTAGATTTCCAAACTCCTTTTGAGATTCTTCATGATTATAAACCTGATGTTAGTCATTTGAGAGTATTTGGATCTACTGCCTTTTCACATATTCCAAAGGATGAGAGAAGAAAACTTGATGCAAATTCAATCAAGTGTGTTTTTATTGGGTATTGTACTCATAAAAAAACATACAAATTGTTTGATCCAAGTTCACATAAATTGTTTGCAAGTAGAGATGTGATGTTTCCATAGATGATTTTAAATATGGAAATTTATTTTAAAATGTAGAAACCTTGATGAATCTTACTAATCCTTCATATGTCAACTATAAATGTTTGTCGATATTTTTGTAAAAATATTCAAATTTCTAAGGATTTTATATAATTTGTATAAAATTTTAGCGATTTTTAAGGTAAAATAATTTTATCCTATAGAATTTGGGAGAAACATTTTTAGAATGGCGAATCTTTTTTTGGGAAAAAACATGGAAACTTAGCCCATGAGCGAAATTTAGCCCCTAAAATCATCCTTGGATGTTTCATGAGAATGCAGATAGAGTTGATACAATGAATGATGCATATTCTTGGCATAATGATAGTGATAAACATGTCAAAATAGATGCAATGGTTAAATAGGAACATGAACATGTACAAGTTCAAGAACATAATGAAAGCAGTATGGACACTTCAAGCAGTTAAGATACATCAAGTGGAGAAGAGTCACCATAGAGCAGGAGATGAGATGAAATTTTTGAAGGACCAAGGAGGTCATCACGTCAAAATTAACCACCTATAAGGTATAAAGACTGTGCATTGATGTCTCATGTCATGAATGTTGTAGAACCTTTAAACTATGATCAAGCTAAAGAACATGAAGAATGAAAAAATTCTATGAATGATGAATATGATTCCCTTATGAAACATCAAACATGGGAATTAGTTGAACTACTTGAAAACAAAGGCCCTATTGGAAGATAATGGTTGTATAAATCTAAATTTAAAGAATATGGTTGCATTGACAAATATAAGGAAACATTAGTTGCAAAATGATATTCACAAAAGGAGGGAATTGATTATGAAGATACTTTTGCACCAGTAGATAAATGTAATACAATTAGAGTACTGATTACCTTAACTACAAAACATAATTGGAAAATACATGAGTTAGATTCCAAATCTTCTTTTCTGAATGGTGATTTATTTGGTTCATCCCGAAGGATTTATCAAACAAGGACATGAGCATCTAGTCGGCAGGTTAAGGAAAGAATTATATGGTTTGTGACAGGCACCGAGATCTTGGTATGTAAAGATAGATACCTTCTTTTATCAGAATGGATTTGTGAAAAGAAAAAATGATCCTAACCTATATGTTAAGAAACATGAATAAATAAATGTTTCTTTAATATCTTTATATGTGGATGATCTCATTATTATAGGAAGTGCATGCAAGTTAATTGAAGATATTAAAATTCAGTTGTCTCAATAATTTGAAATGAAAGATCTTGGAGAATTGCATTATTGTTTAGGAATTGAGGTTTGGAGAGAGTCTAGTAAAACATTGATCACTCAAAGTAAATACAAAAAAGAAATTATTAAAATTTTCAACATGAGTGAATGTAAAGCTATGTCAACTCCCTTAGAACATAATGCAAAGTTGTACAATGAAGATGGATCTAAAGAGGTAGATGATACTTTATATCGTCAGTTGGTGGGAAGTCTGAAATACCTCACCACTACAAGGATAGACATTGCATACTCATTTAACATCCTTAGTCAGTTCATGGCTAAGCCTTCAGAGAGTCACTAGAAAGATGTGAAGAAAGTTCTTCGATATCTGAAAGGAATTGTTAATTTTTGTATTATATATACTAATGATTGCGATGTTGAGTTGACAAGTTACTCTGATTCAAATTGGGCCGAAAATCCTGGTGATAGGAAATCAACTTCAGGTTATGCATTCAACATAGGTACAGGGGTTGTGTCATGGAGCAATAAGAAACAACCAATAGTTTCTTTATCGTCAATAGAAGTTGAGTACAAATCTCTATGCAATGCTACTTGTGAAGTTGTTTGGTTAAGGAGAATTCTTGAAGTTATTGGAAATAAACAAATGAGGCCAACTATTCTCAAATGTGACAATCAAAGTTCTATTAAATTGACACACAATCCAATTTATCATGCTAGAACCAAACATATTGAAATTCAACATCATTTTGTGAGAAAAAAGATCGAATCAAATGAAATTGGTTTGATATTATATAATACCAATGACAATGTGGATGATATATTTACCAAGCCTCTTGGTAAAATCAAGTTTGAAATTTTTAGAAGCAAGTTAGGTGTCATAGAAAATTCGTTTCTTCATTAAAGGGCGATGTTAGAATAATGAAGAAACATCTAGAAAATTATTAAAATAAAATATTGTTGTGAGTTTGTTTTATTGGTAAGTAGATTAAGATTGAAGGTGGTTTGAGATCCACTTAGATAGGAGTAATATCTTCCTATATAAATCTAATTGATTTCCCTGATCAATGCAGGTAGTGTGAGGTCAGTATCACTTGTGTGCGTTCCTCTTTATTTTTTATAAATCAACGACTAAAAGATGAAAAAACAAAAACCATGTGATGAAGATAACTATTCCAGAGGAAAATGAATGTGTAATGTGATAATATTGGTCGATTTAAGATTAAATAGATTTATTAGGTTTGACCATAATCTTAAAAGTAAATTACATAAATATGCACGGTTGCTTATGTTGAATATTCCAAATTTTCAAGATATAATATGGATAAGATGATTAAGCGTGTAAAATTAAGTTAATGTGAATGACACGAGTTATGTGGTTGTGAAAGAAAGGTAGTGTTATAGTTTCATATAAATACATGATGGATTAATATTTCAATCAGACAAAAGATCAAATAGAAAAAAATGTAAATGTGTGATAAGGCGATTTAAGGGCCTAAGCCACCAAAACCATGCACCCCAAATGTCCAAGCTATTAATGGTGGGTACATACTATTGTACACTTAACAATGCCATTTATAAAAGTTAAAATTCATGAAATGGATGGAAGAAAAGATTAGATGATTAGACACGAGAGATTACAATACAAAATTCATCAACTAATCCAACGACTCGTGTCGATCATTGCAGCAAATGCCTACCGAAAGAATACCAGTCTTCATGAATTCAAGAAAGATGTCGGAATAACTCGAATCTGATTTTCCGGACGACTGTTAGGTAAAGAATTCTATGTCAATGTCAATTTTTTAGCCTCATGCGACCATGCCTAAAATCAAAATGTTAGGTAAAGAATTCTAAGTCAATGTTAGTTTTTTTAAGCCTCATGCGAGTCACGACCATGTCAAATTTTATGACTTGGAATTCACGAAATCAATCCTTCTTGTTGTTGGATATGTATTCACTGTATGATATCGATATATATATATGCGTACAATGCTATGATAAGAGACACATGATCATCATATTAGGATTTTCTTTGCAAATAAGTGAAATTAAATGAACATATTGCATAAAACTGCATAATCTAAATTGTCTATCTACCCTCTGACAATTTGAGGACTTTGAAATTTACCAATTTATGATAATCCTAGTTCATGACTATTAGTATCACGAAATATGAGGATTCTCCCATCATGTTTTGATAACTTTAAACAACAACAACACTCTTCTCTAAGTAAAAATAGTAGATCCAACCCAAAATCAAATATTATTTACTTGTTAGTGTAGATCTATTTCAAATTTGGTTCTATCATGTCAGGTATGGAGATCAAGTTTATAGGAAGTTTCACTTTTAACTCTTGAACACTTGAGTTAGTTATGAAAACTACTATCTCTATTTTCATTAACAAATCATTATTGCAAAAAGCTCAATAAATAAATTTGATCATCAAGTCTCTAAGAGTGTTCACTTTTGTGACTACTTGAGCTAACTTAAACTAACCATGAAAACTACAATCTCTATTTTCAATAACAAGTCATTCTTGAAAAAACTCAATAAATATGATCATCTCATAAATCTCCCTCTAAATTTAATTTTAGATTTTTCCATAATAAGAACTATGCCAAATCTATAAGTGTTGTGACAAGATATAGTTAAAAAGATGAAGTCTCCTAAATAGAAAGAAATAATAATTCCAAAATAAATAGAATGAGATAATAATTACTAATTACAAGACAATGACAGTTAATACARCAAGTATGGCAATAATGATGACATTAACACGACCATCAATATCGCAATTAACAAGTTATCTATATTAAGGAAATTTGAGTTAGAGAATCATTAACAACTACTTAATTTACTCACTACTACTACAATGTTGCTTGGGAGTGTACATTTAATCAACTACGAGACAAGACAACTCTAAATACAAGTCTAGATTTTCAAAGTCAACATCCTACTTTGAAATATCTTACAACTACTCCGGGCAACTTGTTAAAATCATAATTTAATCGCATAACAAATCTAAATTTTGACAGTTTAACGATAAAAACATTATACCATTATCAACGAAACATTATTTCAATAATATTCATCCATAGCAAGTTTATATATATTTTTGTTACCTTTATATTGATAAAATAATTCCACAATATTTAAGTAAAACTCAATGAAAATTAACCACCAAGTCAACGCAGGTAAAAATTACATTTTAAAGTTTTGGTGTTGAAGGGGTCTTTAATATCTCCGGACACAAAGAAGGTTGATCCCACTTAGGTAATTCATGGTTGAATTCTCAGGCAGTTATTAGCTGACAACTATTGGTAAGGTAAAAATCAGGATACAAGAATTAATCAACAGTTAACAATGAGGCAAAAATTCAGGAAACCATAATCAACTCGTGGGTACCTTGCAGCCTCTCGAAATTACTAAAAACGTAGAATTTAAATGTGGCAAGACATAACTAAATTCGTTGTCCCAGCAGTGCATGAACCAGCGCAGACTCTACCAATCAATGCAGATGCAGAGTTTAGTTGGTCAAAATCGTGTGGGTATCCTCCGCCAAATCATAGAGATATACAACACCAAAAACGTAGAGATTATGTGGTCAAAAATTGCGTGGGTATCCTCTCCCAAATTGCAAATAAAAAAGAACAAAAATGCAGAGATATGTAGTCAAAAATCGTGTGGGTATCCTCCATAAAGTCGCATGGAAATGAAAACAGAAAAATGCAGAGAAAGGTGTTGAATCGAGTGGGTTTCCTCCACTAAAATGCATGGAAATGAAAACAGAAAAAATGCAGATAAAAAAAACGTAAGACACAGCTCTAGATCGCATAGAACTAAGGAAGGTCGTCAATGCTGAGGTCATAAAATCTCTTTTATCCAATACCGACATGCAATAGCAGAGTAAGAAAAAATATTTTTATAACTGTAACACAATTACAATCACTGAAGAACAGAAAGGAAAACCAATCAATATGAAGAGAACCCATGTAGAGTTAAGCCAAGTAGTTTTCATCTCACAATCCAAGATAAAGATGTTGATAACAATAAGAGAGGGCCAAGGTCCTAATACCTTCTATCATGCAAAATGAAAAACATATCGTTGTCTGATCTCCTGCTCTGGGTGACTTCCGCGCGCTCCGTGCTGCTCTTGCTTGCCAACCRTCGAGACCTCACTGGTCGACTGGTACCTCCCAGCCAACGCTAGGGTTACTCTGCTTCCCCCTTACCCCCTRAGCCGCAAAGGGGCCACACACTATCCAGATGGTATGTCTAACTCCCAACTCGCCTCACAAGGCCGAGCTACCACTCCTCTCCGAGCTGGGAAATCCCAACTCCCGTAAGTTGGTTATGTGGGAGAAGGTAAGCCTTTCAAATCTTCAGGGAAGAGAGACCCTGCTCCACCTGCTGCCACTTCTTATTGATTGAAGACCCTAGCATTCCCCCTTTTGGTGACAACACCAGCAGCAAGATCGAATCATTGAAGCTGGACACGAACAAGAACTAGTAAGATGACTGATTCAAGCCCCCGTGAACTAGTGAGATCATTGACTGAATGTTTTCTAGATTAGTTTCACCATGACCTCTTTGTGAGCAAATCAAGTGATCGGCGCAAAAAGGTGAATGTTGTATAAAACCACTCAGGTCGCTCTATCAGAAGAAAACGTTTTTTATATTAATCTATTGGCTTGTATTATAGCCTTGTTAATAAAATGACCAAATACTTGCTTCATTATAGACGTGCTAGGGCATACAAATGTCGAGGTGCGGTCGGACAAAACTAGTTCGTTGAGTCTATTAGAATCAAAGGCATTTTTCGTCATTCTAATAGGTTCGATAATAGACTTCTTGTGAACGATAATCGCATAATAAAAATGTGAATGACGATTGCATGATAGAATTATGAACGCACGTTATTGCCGATTCAGTGTAGAATTGCTAGGGTATAAACATGTGAAGGGAAAACAATATTATAAATTCATCTCACTGGATAATTAAAAAAAACAACTAACTATATTTTTCCATCTCTGAACATGATTTTGTGTTCATTTATTTTAGTTTCATTTATTTTAGTTTCATTTAATTGTTGATGCCTGTGTCAACATTATATATTTAATTCCACTCGTTATATATATATATATATATATATATATATATATATATCATTTGCACTTTTTTATATATGAAAAAATAAAATCACCTTTCAATAAATTGATAAGTACATGATTGTTTTTTTCATTTTAATTTATTCATGCTTTTTTTTTTTTTTCTCCATGTAATCAGGTTTTATTATTAATAAGATTTTATTATTAATATGATTAATAACATATTTTATTATTAATATGATTAAGGATATATGTTTTCTTTTAAGAGGTTATAGTTTAAAATCTAAAGAAGATAAGGTATGTACACTTTCAAAGATTTTAGACCCTTGTCCTATAAACAAAGGATAATTTAATATTTGACTCAACAATAATTTTAAAATTAGATGATCATGATAATAATTAATAACAAATTAGGATCATCATAATATAATTCATAAATTTTAATGATTCATTTATTTACTTTCAAAATTTTATTAAATTATTTATTAAAATGTAAATTGAGCTATTGTCATTCACTTTTTCTAAAAGTGAATAAAATAGTAAAAATCTATCTTAATTTTTAATTTATTTAAAAAATAATAATATTTTAATATAATTTCTTTTTATTTTAAAATATTTTCAATATAAAAATTTATAAAATCTTTTTAAGTATAAATAATAATTTTTAAATTTTAAAAATAATATATATATATAATCTTTAGCTTTAAAAAAATGCATAAATGTTTTTTTTTTCTCCATTTTAATTCATTTATGATGATGATGATTAAAATCCGCTAAGATCAAATTGGTCTATCCTACCTTAAGAGTGTAAGTGATTACTTGAGATTCTTTAGAATCGTGTTTTTGTGCTCTAAAAGCATTAATAGAAGTTTTTCCAAAATCACGATACTTTTGTTGAGTTAATAGGTTAGGAAAGTTGGTAGTGTGACAAGTATTTTGAAAATGATATCTAATATGGGTATAGGCTTGACAATCTAAGAAAAAAAAAATTTCATCTTCAACATTCTTAGTGTCACAAAGGTGACACACTCTTTCATCCCATGGATTTTTAGTAATTGATCAACTCCCAATTTCACTATGAAACTCATGAGAATTTGTTCTTATCTGAACAATACTTACTTTTTTTTATACTTCACAAAACAAATAGATAATTTTAATCTTCTAAATTAGAATTGATTATTTATATTATAGATAAAAAAATATAAAAAATACAAAAATATTATTTATATATTTTATTTTTAATTATAAAATTCTCAATTATAAAAATTAAGAATAATTTTATTTATTTCAAAATTCACAATTTTTTTTTTTATAAAAATCAATTTTAAAAACAATGTTTAAATTTATGTTTAAAGTTAAAATATTGTTATTCCAAAATTGAAGTATCAAAATAATATGTAAATTTATGTTAAATGTTAAAATGTTTTTATTTCAAAATTAAAATATCAAAATAATGAATACTATGATAAACTAGTTATATCAAAAAAGTTAATAATAATAACAATACATTTCTAATACAAATAATAATAAGATTTTCAAAATTTAATTTTATAAAAAAATTAATAATAATAATACATTTCTAACCCAAATAATAATAAGACTTTCAAAATTTAATTTTATATTTGCTACAAACTTTAATTAAAAAAAACATGGTAATGAATGAAAATATAATGTCTTAACCCTTTGCAATTTAGTCATATCGTGAAGCTTCTCTTCTTGATTATATCTATATGGTTTTTTTCAAATGTTTGTAAGTATTTCAATGTTTAATTAAAACTTATAATTAAATTATTATAAATAAATTTAAATTATTTTTACGTTTTCAATTATTTAAAATTTTGTTTAACATAAGTTAATGTTAATTTTTTTTAATATTTATATATATTTTTTATTTTTAATATTTTATTAGATTTAAATTTATTTATTTTTTCAATTTAATAATTAAATTTTATTATTTTCTATTTTTTATTTAGATGAAATATTTGTTTTCTCTAATTTTTTCAATTTTCTTTTCATTTCTAATATTTGAATATATGTATATAGTATGTTTCAATTTACTTATAAAAATCCCCAAATATATAATTATCACATTTCATTATATTTATAAAAAAATTGCCCATATTTTGTTTTCAACTTCCTCATATTTCCAACTTAGTAAATCTAGATTAATTAAAGTGGATTTAAAATATTTTTTTAGGTTAGACACATCATTAAATGAAAAAAAAAAAATTAATTTAATTTTGTTTTACAATACTTCCTAAGTTTAAATGATATAGTAAAAAAGTAATAACCTTACAAGTTTTTCTTGGTTCTTATAGTAATAAGGATATCTTCCAATATGTGTATTATGGCACAAAATTTGGAACCTCTTACTCTATCAATGTTTCAATGTTAAGCTCACTTATCACCACATTTTTGCACAAATTGGTGATGGAAAGGATTCTCATCACTCACCCTCAAACTCATCATAGATATATTCATCCACCTCCAATACATCTATTTCTAAAATTCCATAGAGATGAGCATTGGTTATTATTTATACCATTAGGGAGGATTTTAAGGATGGAAATTTATTTTAAAATGTAGAAACTTTGGCGAATCTTATTGATCCTTCATTCGCCAACTATAAATGAATGGTGATATTTTTGTAAAAATATTCAAATTTCTAAGGATTTTATATAGTTTTTATAACATTTTGGCGATTTTTAAGGTAAAATAATTTTATCCTATAGAATTTGGGCGAATCATTTTTAAAATAACGAATCTCATTTTTGGAAAAACCATGGAAAATTAGCCCATGAGCAAAATTTAGCCCCTAAAATCATCCCTGTATACCATCATAAATTCATCTTAAGATGAGATATATTAAGTATTAAAATCCATAAGAAAGAAATAGATCCATCATAGTGTTAAATGCATTAAGTATCTATATGAATATAAAAATGAAACCAAAAACCAAATATTTCCATGCTTAAAAGTTTCTTCCCTAAAATGGATTGGGTTGAGGAGGAAAATTTTACGCAAATTCATCTTGCCCAACATTGGAGGGATGTGATTCAACGTGCTTCTATGTCGCCATCTTCGTATCATCAATGAACAATGTTTTCTTCTTTGAATTCCTCTAGGGTTGATCCCATTGGTATTCCAATGTTTGAGGTTACTAATTGAGACGTCCTATTAAGAGTAGAAAGTCCTTGATTAAGCATATTATATTCTACCTTATGAGCTTAAATTTTCTTGTTTTGTTGCAATAACATCTTCATCATAATAGCATATGGTCTTATTCTCAGTAGAAACTCGTTGATTAAGTATACTATATTCTACCTTGAGAGAGTAAATTTTCTTGTTTTTTTTCAATAAGATCTTCATCGTAATAGCATACTCCTTATTGTGGGTTTCCTCATGCCGATTCAATTTACATATTACATAAAATATAGAAGTGTTGTTTTCAAAAATGAGATTCTCATGCCTGGGCCCTTTGAATTCCCAATATGCCATAGCAACACCCTTGGTGAGGTTGATTGCATGGATTATCCATTTAACCCTAATGGTGAATATTCCATTCCAAATAATTGGAAACCAAATAGAAAAAAACATGAAATTACCCAAGAAAAATGGCACTAGGGATCTATGATTTTATTACCTACCAAATTCACAATCCAAAGAACATGGGGATTCACAAGAATCACAAAGAGAGAGGGCACTAATTTCAAAAATCTAGAGAGTGTTAGAGAAACCACGACAAGAAGCTAAGAACCCAACCACCCAATTTAAAGAACCCAATCGAGCCTCCAAAATCCAACTTTTCTTTCACTCCTTATCTCGGATCCCAAAGGAAACTCAATTTCATAATCCACAATACATTTGAAATATCATACTGATATTGATGTTACTAGAGAGATATGTGCATAGTTTCTTTTACTTACCGAATTACCACATAAGATTGAGATACATATGCACAAATGAATCTACATGAACAAGTACTCAATTTCGAGAAGGGAATTCCCCAAACCAAAGCTTTCACTTCATAGCATTATAAATTACAATATCCCAACTACATGCTTCCTTATGACAACTTAGTGTTGATAATGTTGACACTAAGTTAGAAAGAAAGTATGTAAAAATATGTTAGGGTGTGCATTGATTTTTTCTCTTGCACACTAATTCCTTTCAACCCAATGGGGTGATACATGATGAAGGGAATGCAAATTTGCTTGATAAAACCATATTAAATTACTTAAGAAATAGAGTTGATGATTAAGCCTCTTTGGTTTCCAAGGATTATGTTCCCTTAAAACATGGTAGAATTTGGAGGATTCAAAACAATGGATTTAGTTTGAATTCTCATAATGAAACTAAAAAGTATCTCATCATTTAGAATTTCAAATATTCAAAACAACATATTTCCTTCAAATTCTCATAATGAACATATTAAGTTTTCATAAACTAAAGTGGAAAATTTGTTATTCATAAATCTTATTATTATACATAAATCTTTAATAATTAAAGTTTTCATTATATTTTATTTATTTTAAATTTTAAATTTTATTTATTAAAATAAAAAATAATCTCATGTCATGTCTCCTCTATAGTGCATTATAATTTTCTTTCCACTATATATATATATATCAAATAATAATGCGTTTTCATAAATTAACATAATATTAACTTAAAATATTAAGAAGCTGACTGGGCATGTAATGTAGATTGAAACCGTTTAAGTAAAGAAGAAAGTTGTATAAAAAAATGAGTAAATTTATATTTTCTGAAATTCAATGACCTAAGTTCTTTTTGGAATGAATCAAAACTCTTGATAAATGGTTTACGTCCTGTCCTCGTAATGGGGCTAAGATTTGAAAAATTCAATGATACACTTTTGATTGAACAACAAAAAAAACACTGTTAGTGATTGAGAAAAGAAAAGCAGTGCAATGAAGATAAACCATTGAACGAGCGAGCGAAGAAAAGAAAAACAGAACATAACTATTCAATTAGCGACTGAAAGATTAAAAAACAAAAAACTTTTGACGAAGATAAGTATTCAACACACAAATAAATGAGTAATGTGATAGGATTGGTTGAGTTACCAATAAAGAAATAGATTTAGGATTGGTTTGACCGTAATCTTAAAAGTAAATTACATAAATATGCTTATGTTGAAAATTCCAAACTTTCAGGATATAAGATGGATAAAATGATTAAGCGTGTAAAACTAAGTTAATGTGCATGACACGAGTTACGTGGTTGAGAAAGAAAGGTAGTGTTATAGTTTCATAGAAAGACATGATGGATTAATATTTAAATCAGACCAAAGATGTAAACGTGTGATAGCGTGATTTAAGGGGCTGAGCCACCAAAACCATTAGCCCCAAATGTCCCAGTTGTTAATGGCGGGTACATACTATTGCACACTTAACAGTGCCATTTCTAAAAGTTAAAATTCATGAAATGGATTGAAGAAGAGATTAGATGATTAGACACGAGAGATTACAATATAAAATTCATCAACTAATCCACCCACTCGTGTCGATCATAGCAGCCGCCGCCTGCCGGAAGAGAGATGTTGGAATAACTCGAATCTGATTTTTTGGACGACTGTTAGGTAAGGAATTTTACGTCAATGTCAATTTTTTAGCCTCATGCTACCATGTCTAAAATCGGAATGTTCGGTAAAGAATTCCAAGTCAATGTCCGTATTTTTTTAAGCCTCATGCGACCATGTCAAATTTTATGACTTGGAATTCACGAAATCAATCCTTCTTGTTGTTGCATATGTATTTACTGTATGATATCGAATATATATACGCGTACAACGCTATGATAAGAGGCACATGATCAGCACATTGGGATTTGCTTTGCAAATAAGTGAAATTAAACTAACATCTTGCATAAAACTGCAAAATCTAAACCGTCTATCCACCCACCAATATCACCCTCTGACCACTTCAGGACTTTGAAATTCACCAATTTATGATAATCCTAGTTCACTTTTATTAGTATCACGAAGGATGATGATGCTCCCATCATGCTTTGACAGCTTTAAACAGCAACAACACTCTTCTGTCAGTAAGAATAGTAGATCCAGCCCAAAATCAAAGATTATTTACTTGTTATCAGGGTAGATCTATTTCAACTTTGGTTCTATCATGTGTAGATCAAATTTATAGGGAGTTTCACTTTTAACTCATGATCACTTGAGTTAATTATAAAAATTATAGCTTTTATTTTTATTAACAAATATTTTTGTAAAAAAGTCAATAAATGTGATCATCTCATAACTCTTCAAGAGATCTTACTTTTAAATCATGACTACTTAAACTAACCATGAAAACTACAATTTCTATTTTCATCAACAAGTCATTATTCTAAAAAAGTCAATAAATATGATTGTCTCATAAATCTCCTTCTAAACTTAATTGTAGGTTTTTAGATAATAAAAACATTATGTCAATTCTAAAAGTGTTGTGACAAGATATAGTCTAAAAAGTTAAAAAGATGAAATCTCCTAAACAGAAATAGAAATAATAATTTCAAAATAAATAGAAAGAGATTATAATTACTAAATATATAAAGTGAAAAAAAAACCATTAAATTAGATGGTGATAAATACTAGGGTTACAAACTATTTCTTCCTATTATAATTATACTCTGGTGATAAATACATTTACCTCTAAAACTCCATTCAGATTACCATTTTTTATTTATACCCACATAAATTCATTGTAACTTAATAATAATAATAATAATAACTCCAAACTTTCAATAATAATAATAATAATCACTACAAACTTTTAATAATAATAATAAATTTAAATTTAATTTTGTATTTGCTCTAAAGTTTAATTCAGAAAAAACATAACAATGAATAAAAATACAATACCTTAACCCAAACTTTTAATAATAATAATAATAATAAATTCAAATTTAATTTTGTATTTGCTCTAAAGTTTAATTTAGAAAAAACATAACAATGAATGAAAATATAATACCTTATCCCTTTGCAGATATCAATATTGCTAGTCAAGCTTCTCTTCTTATTTATATGTATAGGTTCAAATCCAGAGGGGCGTAGGGTATGTATACCTTCGTAGACTTTACCAGTCAAATCGTTGGGCGGAGGGGGATCCCTTATCCCACAAACAAGGGGTTCTCATACAAGGAGGTCTCTTATCCCACAAACAAGGGGGTCTCATACACCAATTTGGTATGTTGACTTGGTTGTGACCTTAAAAATACATTATTATTATTATTATTATTATTATTATTATATTTGTAAATATTTTAATTTTCAATTAAAATTTATTGCCAAATTATTATAAATAAACTAACCTTATACTTTTTATAATTAGATTTTTGTTTAACTAAAAAGAATTAATTTAATTTAATATTTTAGTTTTTTTAATAATTATATATATATATGTGATTATTATATTTTAATTTAATTTTTATTCTTAATTTTTTTCCTTCCATTTTATTTTATTTCTAATTTAATAATTAATTTTTATTTATTTATAATCTAATATACATTTTCTATTTAGATGAAAAGTTTATTTTTCTAATTTTTTTAATGTTTTCTTCATTTATAATATTTCAATATATGTATCTAACATATTTCATTTTACTTATAGAAAATCTCTCATATTTCATTTTATTTATAAAAAATTCCTTATATTTCTTCTTCAACTTAGACATATTTCCAACTTAATAAATTATTTAAAATATTTTTCAAACTAGTTCAACACCATTAAATCAAAAAAATTATTCTTTAACTTCTTTTTGTTTTACAATACTTCTAAATCTAAATGATATTGTAACAAAGTAATAACCTTTACAAGTTTCTTTACCTATTATTGATATGGAGTACTTTCAATTGAACAACAAAGAAAACTTTGTTATTGATTGAACAAATTAGTGATTGAGAAAAGAAAAACAATGCACTCAAGATAACCATTGAACTAAGAAAAACAGAAGATAACTATTCAATCATGTTAGAATAATGAAGAAACATCTAGAAAACTATTAAAATAGAATATTGTTGTGAGTTTGTTTTATTGGTACGTAGATTAAGGTTGAAGGTGGTTTGAGATCCACTTAGATAGGAGTAATATCTTCCTCTATAAATGTAATTGATTTCCCTGATCAATGCAAGTAGTGGGAGCTCCGTCTCACTTGGTGCGTTCCTCCGTTTTATTTTTGATATGGTATCAGAACTCAAGAGAAAAGAGTCTCCGTCTGCCGAACCGTGAGCGCGAGTGAGATTTGTGTACAGAAGCTGTCGACTATCACTTGAGCTGCCATCAAGTTGCAATCATCGACTGCTCCTCAACATTCTGACAATCAATGCTACCTTAGTACTCTCTGGCACTGGTGGGAACATCTAATTCACTTGTGCTTTATCGATGGTGTGCATTGTGCCAATCGCCAAGCTCACAAAAATCCGTGAAGTGTCCATGAAGTGTAGGAGTGCAACATTGCTTGCGGCAGTATCATTCCCTGCCATCATTTTTCTATTGAATAGATACAACTCCTGTCATTGTTTGTCATCATATGTTATCAGATGTGAGCTGCAAACCTGTGGAAACCAGACGCTATGAAACAGGGACAGAGGACATCTGTGTACAGTGGAGGTGCTCGTGCGTGCTTTGCTTCGTGCTCAAGAAGATTTGTCACTGCGGATTGAGTGTTGTGAATGCACCAATTTGGTTGATGCGCCTGTGGAGTGTTTGCATCCCTTATATATATATTTGATGTTTCCTCATATATATATATATATATATATATATATATATATATATATTTTGTTTCTTGGCGCGATCTGAGGATTGGGGTTTGAGTGAACACTGGTACAGTAGAGAAAGGTGACCTGCAGCCGAGTTGAATCCCGTGTGGGAGGTAAAATACAACAATACAATTTTTTTAATATTAATTGATCATTGAATTATTTGTTGAATAAAATGGAAAACCCTCTTTCCGATTCATATTTAAATGATTCAACTAAGCTTGATGGCGAGAATTACGTAAACTAGAAATTTAAACTGACCAACATTCTCGAGGCATATAGCCTATGGACTACTGTCAAAGGTGATGAGCCCAAACCCATTGTTGTTTGCTCCATTCCAAATTGGGATAGGTGAGAGAATAAAGTGAAAGTTATTTTTTGTGTGTCTAAAGGAAATCATCATTCCTCACATGAGAGACTATTAAACTTCAAAAGAGATGTGGGACATCTTCAAAGGTTTGTTTGAAACCTCTAATGAAAACCACAATTTAATTTTAAAAACGAAGCTATTATCTATCAAAATGGAATCTAATGAAAACATAAGCAATTTTGTTTCCATAATTAAAAATTTAAGTGATAAGGTGGGTGTCATTGATGGAAACGTTTTTAGTAGCGATTTACTAACAGTTGCTTTGAAGGGTTTAGTCCAAGACTATAAAGTCTTTATTTCAACACTCTCATCTAGACAAACACCTCCTATGTTTGATGAATTGAATGGGATTCCTCTTCAATAGGAAGAGAGAATGAAGAATTATGATCTAGATTCAAGTGGCTCAGATTTAGCATTCATTGAAAGAGGTAGAACATCATACCAAGGGAAATCGTGGGACAGGAATAGAGGTCGGTTTCAAGCAAAGCAGAAAGGTATGACAAATCACGATTCCTATGTTAAGAGAAATATTGAATGTGACTATTGTGGAAAACCTCGACATATTGCTAAAGATTTTTATAGAAAAAAGAATCATGAATCAAATCAAAGGCATAGAAGGCATAATAAAAATTTCGTGCATAGAGACACTTCAGTTAATGATGGATTTAAAAATCTTAAGTTGTTTATTTCTAAAGCTGCATTGTCTATTGAAATTGATGATGAGACTACATGGTTCATATATTTTGGTGCATCAACTCATATGACTTGTAATAAAGAATGGTATGATGAATATTATGAGAAAAATGAGGGCATACACATTTACCTAGGATATAACAAATCACATAAGGTCCAAGGCTATGGAGTAATAAGTGTGAACTTACCTAATGGACAATTGAAACAAATTCATGATGTGATGTATGTTCCTGGTATTAAAAAGAATTTAATATATGTTTCAACTATCACTCATAATAATCTAACAGTGGAATTTGGTAAGTTGAGGTGTGTTGTAAAAGATATCAAGGATCACTATAGGGTTATTTCCATAGGTACCAGGGTTGGTGGATTGTATAAATTGGATGTGACAATGAAACATCATGTTGCATTGACATCCACAACAATGTCAACATAATATTTATCGCACCATAGGTATGGGCACCTAAATTACAATGATTTGATGTTGTTCCAATGAAAAACTATGGTAGAAGGTCTTCTTGTTATGAAGAATGATCATTTTCCATGTGAAGCATGTGCACTTGGTAAACAACATAAAGAGGAGTTTCACATTCATACAGAGAAAAGACAAACATATATTCTTGAATTAATTCATACTGATGTATGTGGACCTATGCAAACTAGGTCACTTGGTGGTGCTTCCTACTTTCTTATTTTAGTTGATGATAGATCCAGATATACATGGGTCTATTTCATAAGGATAAAAAGTGATGTATTTGAGTACTATAAAGAATTCAGAACTATGATTGAAAAGMAAACAGGCAAATGTATTAAAGTTCTCAGATCTGATCAAGGTGGTGGATATACATCAAGAGCATTTAAAAGTTATTGTAAATTTCATGGGATCCAACAACAGTTTACTGTACCTCATACACCTCAGCAAAATGGTGTTGCTGAGAGGTGGAATAGAACACTGGTGGAGTTTTCTCACAATATGCTTCAAGGTAAAAACATTTATAATGCTTTTTGGGCAGAATCCATTAACATTGTTGTTTATTTAAAGAATCATAGTCCAACTAAGAAATTAGATTTCCAAACTCCTTTTGAGATTCTCCATGATTATAAACCTGATGTTAGTCATTTGAGAGTATTTGGATCTACTGCCTTTTCACATATTCCAAAGGATGAGAGAAGAAAACTTGATGCAAAGTCAATCAAGTGTGTTTTTATTGGGTATTGTACTGATAAAAAACATACAAGTGGTTTGATCCAAGTTCACATAAATTGTTTGCAAGTAGAGATGTGCTGTTTCATGAGAATGTAGATAGAGTTGATACAATGAATGATGCATATTCTTGGCATAATGATAGCGATAAACAGGTCAAAATAGATGAAGTGGTTAAATAGGAACATGAACAGGTACAGGTTCAAGAACAAAATGAAAGCAGTATGGACACTTCAAGCAGTCAAGATACATCAAGTGGAGAAGAGTCACCATAGAGCAGGAGATGAGATGAAAGTTTTGAAGGACCAAGGAGGTCATCATGTCAAACTTAACCACCTATAAGGTATAAAGACTGTGCATTGATGTCTCATGTCATGAATGTTGTAGAACCTTTAAACTCTGATCAAGCTAAAGAACATGAAGAATGCAAAAATTCTATGAATGATGAATATGATTCCCTTATGAAAAATCAAACATGGGAATTAGTTGAACTTCTTGAAAACAAAGTCCCTATTGGAAGAAAATGGTTGTATAAATCTAAATTTAAAGAATATGGTTGCATTGACAAATATAAGGAAACATTAGTTGCAAAAGGAGGGAATTGATTATGAAGATACTTTGGCACCAATAGCTAAATTGAATACAATTAGAGTACTGATTACCTTAGCTACAAAACATAATTGAAAAATACATGAGTTAGATGCCAAATCTTCTTTTCTGAATGGTGATTTATTTGGTTCATCCCGAAGGATTTATCAAACAGGGACAGGAGCATCTAGTCTGCAGGTTAAGGAAAGAATTATATGGTTTGAAACAGTCATCGAGATCTTGGTATGTAAAGATAGATACCTTCTTTTATCAGAATGGATTTGTGAAAAGAAAAAATGATCCTAACCTGTATGTTAAGAAACATGAATAATTAAATGTTTCTTTAATATCTTTATATGTGGATGATCTCATTATTACAGGAAGTGCATGCAAGTTAATTGAAAATATTAAAATTTAGTTGTCTCAATAATTTGAAATGAAAGATCTTGGAGAATTGCATTATTGTTTAGGAATTGAGGTTTGGAGAGAGTCTCGTAAAACATTGATCACTCAAAGTAAATACACAAAAGAAATTATTAAAATTTTCAACATGAGTGAATGTAAAGCTATGTCAACTCCCTTAGAACATAATGCAAAGGTGTACAATGAAGATGGATATAAAGAGGTAGATGATACTTTATATCGTTAGTTGGTGGGAAGTCTGAAATACCTCACCACTACAAGGCTAGACATTGCATACTCATTTAACATCCTTAGTCAGTTCATGGCTAGGCCTTAAGAGAGTCACTAGAAAGATGTGAAGAAAGTTCTTCGATATATGAAAGGAACTGTTAATTTTGGTATTATATATACTAATGATTGTGATGTTGAGTTGACAAGTTACTCTGATTCAAATTGGGCCGGAAATCTTGATGATAGGAAATCAACTTTAGGATATGCATTCAACATCAGTACAGGGGTTGTGTCATGGACCAATAAGAAACAACCAATTGTTTCTTTATGGTCAATAGAAGTTGAGTACAAATCTCTATGCAATGCTACTTGTGAAGTTGTTTGGTTAAGGAGAATTCTTGAAGTTATTGGCAATAAACAAATGAGGCCAACTATTCTCAAATGTGACAATCAAAGTTCTATTAAATTGACACACAACTCAATTTATCATGCTAGAACCAAACATATTGAAATTCAACATCATTTTGTGAGAGATAAGATCGAAACAAATGAAATTGGTTTGATATTATATAATACCAATGACAATGTGGATGATATATTTACCAAGCCTCTTGGTAAAATCAAGTTTGAAATTTTTAGAAGCAAGTTAGGTGTCGTAGAAAATTCGTTTCTTCATTAAAGGGGATGTTAGAATAATGAAGAAACATCTAGAAAATTATTAAAATAAAATATTGCTGTGAGTTTGTTTTATTGGTAAGTAGATTAAGATTGAAGGTGGTTTGAGATCCACTTAGATAGGAGTAATATCTTCCTATATAAATCTAATTGATTTCCCTGATCAATGCAAGTAGTGTGAGGTCAGTCTCACTTGTGTGCGTTCCTCTTTATTTTTGATAAATCAACGACTGAAAAGATGAAAAAACAAAAACCATGTGATGAAGATAACTATTCCAGAGGAAAATGAATGTGTAATGTGATAATATTGGTAGATTTAAGATTAAATAGATTTATTAGGTTTGACCGTAATCTTAAAAGTAAATTACATAAATATGCACGGTTGCTTATGTTGAATATTCCAAATTTTCAAGATATAAGATGGATAAGATGATTAAGCGTGTAAAATTAAGTTAATGTGAATGACATGAGTTACGTGGTTGTGAAAGAAAGGTAGTGTTATAGTTTCATATAAAGACATGAGGGATTAATATTTCAATCAGACAAAAGATCAAACAGAAAAAAATGTAAACGTGTGATAGGGCGATTTAAGGGCCTCAGCCACCAAAACCATGCACCCCAAATGTCCCAGCTATTAATGGAGGGTACATACTATTGCACACTTAACAATGTCATTTATAAAAGCTAAAATTCATGAAATGGACGGAAGAAGAGATTAGATGATTACACACGAGAGATTACAATACCAAATTCATCAACTAATCCAATGACTCGTGTCGATCATAGCAGCAACTGCCTATCGAAAGAATACCATTCTTCTTGAATTCAAGAGAGATGTTGGAGTAACTCGAATCTGATTTTCCGGACGAATGTTAGGTAAAGAATTCTACGTCAATGTCAATTTTTTAGCCTCATGTGACCATGCCTAAAATCGAAATGTTAGGTAAAGAATTCTAAGTCAATGTCAGTTTTTTTAAGCCTCATGCGAGTCGCGACCGTGTCAAATTTTATGACTTGGAATTCACGAAATCAATCCTTCTTGTTGTTGGATATGTATTCACTGTATGATATCGATATATATACGTGTACAATGCTATGATAAGAGACACATGATCATCATATTGGGATTTGCTTTGCAAATAAGTGAAATTAAATGAACATATTGCATAAAACTGCATAATCTAAGTTGTATATCTACCCTCTGACAACTTGAGGACTTTGAAATTCACCAATTTATGATAATCCTAGTTCATGACTATTAGTATCATGAAATATGAGGATTCTCCCATCATGTTTTGACAACTTTAAACAACAACAACACTCTTCTCTAAGTAAAAATAGTAGATCCAACCCAAAATCAAATATTATTTACTTGTTAGGGTAGATCTATTTCAAATTTGGTTCTATCATGTCAGGTATGGAGATAAAATTTATAGGAAGTTTCACTTTTAACTCATGAACACTTGAGTTAGTTATGAAAACTACTATCTCTATTTTCATTAACAAATCATTATTGCAAAAATCTCAATAAATAAATATGATCATCAAGTCTCTAAGAGTTTTCACTTTTAACTCATGACCACTTGAGCTAACTTAAACTAACCATGAAAACTACAATCTCTATTTTCATTAACAAGTCATTATTGAAAAAACTCAATAAATATGAACATCTCATAAATCTCCCTCTAAATTTAATTTTAGATTTTTCCATAATAAGAACTATGCCAAATCTATAAGTGTTGTGACAAGATATAGTTAAAAAGATGAAGTCTCCTAAATAGAAAGAAATAATAATTCCAAAATAAATAGAATGAGATAATAATTACTAAATATATAAAGTGAAAAAACATTGAATTAGGTGGTGATAAATACTAGGGATTACAAAGATTTATTCCTATTATAATTATACGAGTTCATATTTGTGGGTTTGAAACCCATGTAAATCCATTTTAATTTAGGATATATGTAACGATCCTCCTCGTTATGACGACGAACGTCATATAACAAGTAAATTTTTTTTTTTTTTTTTAAAGTGTGTGTGCACGTGTGTACAAGGGAAATGAATACATTTGACTCTGTGTCGCCACCCGATGACGAAAAAGACACAAACCACGATGAACACAACAAGACAACCTAAGACGCACATCAAGTAACTGCATGTATTTAACGACGATCAATCGACAAATAAGTAAGACGGACCCCCGCCCGTCCTACCCTGCAATGGTTAGGACCTCCAAGACACATAAGCAACTCTCAAGCCCAGGTTCCCATCGATTTTAACCATTTAAGGTCTCAAGGATGGCGACTGTTCTAAGGAACATGGAGGTGTCTACATCCCGCCTGACACAAGCAGACCAAGCAATGAAGTTATTACAACCAAGTACAACAATAATTAAATGAGCAACCACATCCTCTATGGAAGGTGCAAGACAAAAGGACTCAGACAACGACCAACCAATATTAAGACAAGGCATTATCTATGACTCAACTGGGATTAATTATAGACCAATTACTCCATTTAATTTCCATTAATCGATGAGTACCTTAAACATAAGGTAAATCCAATTAATTTCAATTCCCCATTTATTAAGTCATAATAACTTATTGTACTTAGTTCAAGGACATTACAGTTGTATGCTATCAATAACAGTAAAGATGATAATAGCATCACCATGAAATAATACCCATATTACCTTTTATATCACAATAACTTTGCAAAAATAACACTCACATTTCATTTTATGTGTTATATCCATAACAATAAAACTACGATACCATTACCATAAATGACCACACCATTACATTTTAAAATTACAATAACTTTGTAATGATAACAATCACATTACAAGACAATGACAGTTAATACAACAAGTATGGCAATAATCATGACATTAACACGACCATCAATATCACAATTAATAAGTTATCTATATTAAGGCAATTTGAGTTAAAGAATCATTCACAACTACTTAATTTACTCACTACTACTATAGTGTTTCTTGGGAGTGTACATTTAATCAACTACGAGTGATCCGAAATCGGATCCAGAAGCCTGATAGGGCTTGAAAAATGCTCAAAAATGGAAGTGCTCGGAATGCGACAAAACCTGTGCCATTGCGTCAGGCTCGTCTTC
>ML782917.1:268206-280990 GCA_009831015.1 Picea engelmannii
TATTGGATCAACCTATGGAATATCCTTTCCAAGCACCATCTCCCCCTCATGAAGAAGTTCGAACCACTTCATCAGAACCTAAAGTTCATTTGGATGATATGATTGAAAGGATTGAAATATTGAGTATTGATGACAATTCAACAATATATAAATGAGTTGAGAAAATTAGACAATCTTAGAAAGGTCCACAAAAATTTCTCATAAATACACTTGAAATTGTTCATCCTGATGAGGTTGGAAAAACATGAATCACAATTTACTCAAGACAATATGGATGTGATGTAGATGATATGGATGTTTCATATCCTTGTGATTTGAATTTATCTACTAACTTTGAACCAACTTCCTTTGAAGAAGCCACTTATCATTATGAGTGGAAATAATCCATGCAGAAGGAGTATGATTCTCTCATCAAGATTGGAATGTGGAAGTTAATGGACCCTCCATTTGGAACCAAAATAATTGGTTGCATGTGGGTCTTCAAAAGAAAGTACAATTCATATGGCTCAATTGAAAATCACAAAGTGAGGCTTGTGGAAAAAGTATTTGCACAAAAATAAGGTATTAACTATGAGGAGACATTTTACCCTATAGAAAAATGGAACATATTAATATGAAGCTCACATCAAAACAAGGTAATCAATTTGAGGATGCAACCAAGAACAAACAAATTGCGGGAAGTACTATCTACCTTACCACTACTAGACTAGATATTTCATTTGTTGTTGGGATTCTTTTCAAGTTCATGCAAAAACCTTGTGAACGACATCGGTCTACTGCAAAAAGAGTTCTAAAATACTTGAAGGGAACTCAATATTTTGGACTCAGGTATTCTAAGGTGGATGAACTCACCATGATTTGATATTATGATTTAGACTTTGTTGGAGATAAAGAAAATGTAATATCAAATTTATGCTATCTCATGAGACTTGGATCGACAACTGTCTTCTGGATATCACATAAATAGTTAGTTCAAAAACATTCCACAACAGAGGTAGATTATGTGGTAGATGTAGAGGCAACAAAGGATATTGTGTGGTTTAGTAAAATACTTGAATATTTGTAGGAGAAACAAGTGAACTTTACTCTTCTTCTAGTTTACAATACGTCTACAATGAAGTTGGTCAAGAATAAAAAATTCCATGATCAAACTAATCAAATGAAAATAAACTATCACTTGATTCGATATCATGTAGAGACTAAGACTATTCACTTGAGACATTGTTCCACAAGTGAGAAAATTATGGAAATCTTCACTAAAGTGCTTGGAAGATAAATATTTGAAAAATTCATAATGATGTTTGGAATCAAAAACAATCCTTTGTATTGGGGGGGGGGACTATAGATACCCAATCCTTATTATTATGGTATTTTGTAAATATTATTTAGGATAAGTATGTAGAGTCATAGGTGATAGGAAGAGTCATTCAAAAGATGAAAAACAAAGGTCATATAAATATGTATTTATGAAGGATTGATGTTAATGCAATTAATTCAAGTGAAAATTTACATTCTCTACCCATACTTGGCCTGAAACAAACTATTTGATCCCCTGCCCCCCCACCCCATTTTTGAACTCTTTTAACTTTTAACATTTTGTTGAGTTCTCTTCTATTTCCTTTAAAACTTGATTAAACCACACCAAAATTTTTTATATGCCTAATGTTTCAAATAGGGACCTCCCTTCACCTACTCATATGGTCCCTTGGCCTGATTTCGTGATTGACTGTGATTACCAAATTAAGACCTCTCTCCCAAAAAGTAGAGTGTAATTCAAATTGTGGAAAGGTTTGATGGAATATTGATTTTATATTAAAATTAACCCATATTTTCCATGCTTTGTGCACTAACATACATGGACCTTACATGACTTCAAACTGCATTGAAAGGCCAAGAAAGAGACTCAAAGAGATAAAAATAAATAAGGAAATTTGAACTCAAAAATTAGATAAAATCCCCTAGGTGGCATAAAAGCATAACTAGATAGATAAACTAAATACCCAATAAGGTAAGAAAATTTGAGTTAGAATTAAAAAAAAAACTAACCCCGGGTGAAAACAAAAAAAGAAGAGAATTGTATTGAGAAAACTAATGACCAAGGAAGGGGAATGGATTGAAATCAAGAGGGCCCAAAATTATGTATCTCCCTCTCATTCTGTTGTAAAATTAAAATAAACTCAATAGAAGAAGGACTTTTTTTCTTTTGCAATTTTGTAAACTCTTTTAAAAAATTAATGGACGAGAAGCCACTTCTAGGAATGTTGTTTTAGAGACTAACTTTAGTTTTGAATATTTTAATGTGTATAAATTCTATTGTTTTACTAAATTTTGAAATGGTATAAGAATATGGTTTTATAGTGTAGACATTTCTCATTTATGAGAAATATGTCTTATTTTTTTTCTCAAAATTTGTTTATTTATAGCTTATAGGAATAATATTGTGATAAAATATTATTTTTATAATTTTTCTATTTGCACATGTTGATAATACAAGTCATTACGTAAAATACTCATTCAAACTTAATAAAATTTATTTCTCAACCAACCATAAAAAGTTTGGAACATTCATACATGTCAATTTGATTGGAAAAATACAGTTCTTATGAATGAATTAAATTTTGGAAGGAGGAGAAGGAGAACTAGAACTTTCTCATAGTTTTGTAATTAGAGTGATGAGAAGAAAGAGAATGAGTAAAAGACCTTTCCTTTTCTTGGCTTGCCTTTCCTTGCATTGCCTTTCCTTCTATTTCCATACCTAGATCTAGACCTAGACATTTCCTTTCCATGCCTTGTCTTTCCATTGTCTAGTTCACGGTATAGGTCATGGTCTATGTCATGCTCTGCATTAACTTCTCCTTGCCTATGAAATCAAGGTCTAGGTCTCCATTAAATTCTCATGCTCAGAGTACGACAATAAGTATTGTACCTTTGATGACTTCTTACTTGTAATTGATTCTAGTTGGAGGTTTATACCAACAACCATGTCAGTAAAATGGTATAAATCTTCACCTAGTCTATATTCTTGAAATACATAACCAAATTTATTTTGTTTTCTTTAATCCCGTGTCATGTATTCTCATTTAATAACCATTGAACCAATTGGAAATTCAATTCCTTCGGAGTCTGTTATTGATCACATGAGGGTCTACTTTAACTCTAATCAATGTGCTAGTCAATAATCAGTTTCCCATTCACTACCTCTTGGTGCAACCACTATGTATATGTTCCTTGCAAAAAATGGAGTGCCAACATGTGACTCCACTAGATGACCAAAGAATACAACATTGATGATATTTCTTCAAAATTTAAGAGAAGGTTTAACCGAACCTGATAGTACAAGATCAAAGACGTGATCATAATCTGTTGAAATATTTGATTGGTCCTCCTCCAATTGGGATAATTCCATAGTTATATGTTTACCAATGGGGAGTCATACAAGATCCCATATATCAACTCATTCTGTCAATTCACAATCATCCCATGCATTACTCCTACATGCACCACATAAGAAAGAGAGTTTTCTCATCCATATTTCAACTATTGCATTGTATGATGTTTAAATTGAATGATCCATGAGTGCCCTGGTTTATTTTTTAATTCATACCCCTATGATTGATCTACATCGACCACCTCCAAAAAGTTTCTATGTAAATGTTCTTTCCTGTGTGATTGGTCTTCATGGTTTCTTGTTCCCTCTCCCATTACTGAAGAACACCAATCAATAATGGATTTCGCATCTTGAATGAGGGAAGTAGTTGTGAACTTCATTTATTTCCTCCGTAACACTCTTTTTATGGATGCCACTTCTCCATCATGCTCCCCTTTATTGTTCCTGGACTCGAAATAGTTCCAACTGTTTGGTACCTTGAAATTTTTTTGCAACATACACAACCATTTAAATACAAGATCATTTTTGAACTGGCCTATGCAACCATCTAACAAAATCCAATGTTGATTCATCTATATGTTATTCTCATTAAGGTGATTGTAAAAAAAATGAAAGAAATGTTGTACATAGGCTAAGTCATGCCATGGATAATCTCTTATGTAGAAGTGATACTCCATAAATATAACTCTTTTTCTCTTCATTACTATCTGGCCCATGTCTGCATGTGATATGGACCATTATGATGACCATCTATGAGTGACAATATTGGCTTTGAATATCATTTTGTGGTTGAATGGTGTAGTTATAAAAAACATCAACAACTAATAAGACAATACCAATGGGAAATGTATCTTTGCATATTCTAAAATTTAGTCCTGTCCTCTAGCCACATGGACATGTTGAACATATTGTCATGTCTTTTCAATGGAGTCCATCATGAAGTCACATACTCATACCTAGGAAGTCACCAATTGTATATTTTTTCTTTCTTTCCCTCCATAAATATCATATGAGACATATTTAAATCTTTGCAAGGAAACGTCCATCCTCCTTGATTCATACTCATCGCTTACATGGATGCACTTTCTTAGTCATGCCATTCCACCGCACTTGTGTCATGTCCCATAAAAGATTTTTTTTTGATAAAATGTACAACCCTATGCCCTTTTACACAAGATGTTGTGAATAAAGTCTCTAGTTTACGATGGCTACAATATAACTGATCATTCCTACAAAAGGGTGTTATGAAAAACATGAAAACAAAATACATATGTGTCATAATAATAACCATACTCAATGTGATATCTACAACAACATGTGTTACAAATTGTGTTTATTCAAACATACCAAGGCTTGCATTTATGGAAAGATATTTGTCCCAATTTAAGTGCACTATGTACTTTCCTGAATATCTCATACAATTATCTCTGTGTAATTTCAATAAAGTGTTTAATATGGGCTTCATTTCCCTAAATCCCTTTCTTAATTTTAGTACAAATTTTTGGTTGGAATAAGGCCTAGTGTTCTCATGCCATAAATCTTGTACTAGTCCCTCAACTGCTCCATATAACTTCATGTCAAAACAAGGTAGCCTACCAATGAAGGTCCACAAACCTATTGGGCCACTTGTGTCAAGGCTATATCGTATATAAGAATTCTTTTTAATGGTTTTGATATCGCATTTCATGAGATGAGATCTTTGTTGTAGAAAACAACATTTTCTTGTGATCTTGATAACAATTGATTGTGATAGGACACATTGAGCTATATTTCAGTCTTTAGAGAGATATTTCTTACCAATTCTTTGAAAATAATATACAAGGTTTTTAACAATATGATGACTTGTTTATAAAATTTTGACTATTTTAATGCCTAAAATTCTCTCAACAACAATCAAACTTCTATATTTTAACAAAGACAAAAAAATTGACATTTAGCGGCATAATATTTTGGTTCAAAATATTCCTTAATGATTTTATAAGAATTATAACAAAATTTATGGTTAGGTAACTTACCTTCAAGTGATTCTAGACCAATTTCATCCACCTGAATTCATTTAGGAGTTGTTCGCTGCACACTACTCAATCTAGATAGGGATGATGAACCCCTATTCTTGCACTCTTGACCTCCTTGTTGTGGAGTTAACAATTTTTCATTTCTTGTCCCTTCAATCACTTTTGGATCAATTCTACAAGGAGAGTAGACATGGGATTGACTAGTTTCTAGAATGTGTGACTTTCCAACAAGAGGCTTCACCATAGGAACTTCTTCACCACAATGTTTTGCACTAGTTGCATATCTAATTTCATCCATTGTATAATAGGCTCCAAGAAAATACCCCGTCATCTGCTCATTCATAATGATTTGTCTTGATGAGACACTGCATGGATTGATCTCTATTGAAATCCTGTGCTTTGCTTGTGGTGACTGAAGAGAAACAACGACGACATTTATTCCACTAGAAATTAGATTGTTCTCTTATCAAATCCTATGCTTTGACATATGAAACTTTTCCTTTTCTTTTTCATATTCTACATTTTATATGGGATTCTCTTTCTTCAAGGACTTTCTTTCTTGAATCCATCGGTTCCCCATGATTAAAGATAAAAATTGGCTTCCAAGCACCCCACCACAAATTTGTCTTGATATTAAACAAGAAGGAACAACTAACAATTCCAATTCCAAGTGGACAAATTTGTCTTCATATTAGAAGAGAAGACACAAGTAATAATTCCAATTCTAATTGGACAAATTTGTCTTGATATTACATAAGAAGACACAACTAATAATTCCAATTCCAATTGGATAAATTTCTCTTGGTATTACACAACTATCAATTCATATTGCACAAATTTGTCTTCCAATTCCAAGAATACACAATAAGCCATAACCAAGAATTTCAATTCCACTTGGAAAAATTTGTATTCCAATTCTTCCCACAAGTTTCTTGCAATAGCACAAAATTGTTTATGAATTAAACAACAAGACAAAAAAAAAAGGCTTTTTCTTGCAACTTTTGCATACAGATATTGGGCATGTAAATGTACGGATCAAGATAGATGATGTAACATCCCCATTTGGTACAACTCCTACGATGTACAACCCATAATTGCACCCTTAATTTTTTTTATTTTTCTTTTGTGTGTGTGTGTAGGAAGGTAATAATGACATTATACTCAACATCGGAACATGACGACGACACAACGCATGCAAATCACGCAACAACAACATAACAGCCTAACATAAAAGCACATCAAGTACCTGGAAGTAATGTATGACATTTAACCGATGAAAAATAAAAATGACTACTCGTCCATCCTACCCTGCAATGGTTAGGACCTCGAGGACACATAAGCAACGCTCAAGCCCAGGTTCTCATCGATTTTGACCATTTAAGGTCTCAGGGCTGGCGACTATTCTGAGGAACAAGGAGGTGTCTACATATCACCCGACACAAGCAGACCAAGCCTACTAAGCTAAGGAAAATCATCCTAACAAGCCAAAATTAATTACACAAGTAACTAGAATCCTTACAGTGAGAAAAACGAATCACATTGAACGTTTACAAAACCACGTACAACATTAATTAATATTAAACAACAACCATTAATCAAGGCTAAAAGGTCATTATCTATGACTTAAATTGGCGTTAATTACATATCAATTAACCAGTCTAAATTTCATCAGTCAACGAGTTACCCATCGAACTTAACATGAATTACGACTCAAATTTAGCGAGTCTTGGTTACCAATTAGGTGATATCTATAAATCCAACTAACCATAAACTTGAATAACAACATTAACATTCTTAAAGTGGAATGCTACCTATATTTCTTATGAACATTTAAACCTCAACATTAGTCTATATATAATGACTGAACTAACCACACTAGCTGCTTATTATCATTGAGGAGGAAACTGTCAGCTAATAACATTGTTGTAGAAAATCAATAAGGTAATTATATATCTATTACATAACAATTTATTACAGCAGTTATCCAGGAATTTAACATAATGATTAACATAATCAATTAATTGAGCAATAATAGGGTAGTTTGCATGACTATTTTCATAACAAGTATTATAGCACTAACAAGGCAATTATCATGTTAATTAACATAAAAATTAATATAACAGTAGCGAGGCAATTTATATGACATTTAACATATAGATTAATAGCGCAAAAACAAGGAAATTTACATAACTGTTAACCATTTAACTCGCTACGACATTTAATCAATAAGTAGGAATATGATGACCATTCACACTGTTGTAGCAATTGTTCTGGCATTTAGTAAGGAAATTAATATAGCATTTAACATTGCAATTAACAATCCAATTAACTGTAGCAATGGTTCTGGTAAATTTGTGGTCATTCCAGCAAGCTCAGTCAACATTCTAAAGGCAAAAATCATGGGTAATTATAGCAAGCTCTGGCATCATTCTAAAGGAAAAATCATGGGTAATTACAACAAGCTCTGACAACATTCTAAAGGAAAAATCGTGGGTATTTAAACAACAATCAAAGTCAACTTTTAAAGGAAATAATCGTGGGCATTAAACAATGTTCTCAGACAGGTTTTGAATGGAAAAACGTGAGCATTTAAACAATGATCTCAGACATGTTGTGAATGGTAAAATCGTGAGCATTAAACAATGGTCTCAGACATGTTTTGAATGGAAAAATGTGAGAATTTAAACAACGATCTCAGACATGTTTTGAATGGTAAATTTATGAGCATTAAACAATGGTCTCAGTCACGTTTTGAATGGAAATTCGTGAGCATTTAACCACAATCTCAGCCACATTTTGAATGGAAAAATCGTGGGTAATTAATCAACTATCATAGTCTCATTTTAAAAGGGAAAAACATGTACAGGGACACAACCGAAGGGAATTCATGGCTATCCATAATTAAAATATGCAAAATGATGTGCCAAAAATGCACCATAAGGAACTTCATGTTTCCAACATCATTTAAAAGGGAAAAATACTTGCAAAATGCAGGCATGGAAAATAACTCGTTTTCCATTGCTAGGATACCAATGCCACGTAGACAGGAATACAAAAAAAAATGTTTTTCATCTCCCGGACACCAATATAAAATGCAGATAGGAAATCAAACATTCTTCCCATTTCCATAGTACCAATACAATGCAAACACGAATACAAAAACATTTTTCATCTCCCGGACACCAATATATAATGCAGATAGGAAATCAAATGTTTTTCCCATTGCCAGAGTACCAATACAATGCAGATAGGAATAACAAATAATAACGTTTTTCCATTTCTAGGATACCATTATAAAAATGCAGACCTGAAATCAGTTCATTTTTTTTTCATTACCAAAATACCCAAAAATTTGCAAACCGGAAATCAATTCATGCTTCCAATGATATAACCTCAATACAACACATACAACAATAAGCAAACACAAGGATCCGATGGGCAAGGTCATGGAATTATTGTCGGGGTTTTTATTAGTCAAGTCATAGAGAAAACCAACCAGGACACAAGATAAACCACAAGTAGAGGTCGTTTCCAGATGGCGGAATCAACAATCAGCCAGGGACAAACATTAAGGGTAGCTAGCTAATAGGTTCATCCTTCGCTCATCATCCTTGCATAGAAAAGTAGGGAGTTGAGATCCATAGGTCTTTTAACGCTAAGGCGATGACCATAGATCAAGATCCTGGCCGACTAGTCAGGCGAGGACTGGTAAGCTAGGGATGAAGGCTAAACAACCACAAAGGTCACAATCAACACAGCAAGGTGGTCAAGACATGTGGGAAAATGAAGACCATGGGATTCAACAACCATCGAGCTAGGCTAAGGAAAGTTCCAGTCATCATATTTAAAAAAACATCATTTTACTTTTCCATTAAATAAACAGATCCATGCATAAGTCCTAATACATTCTACCACACAAAAATGAAGAGAGTGTATTGTTGCCTGATCGACCCCTCTGAAATACGTCCTCCACACTCCATGCAACTCCTGCTCGCCGACCGTCGAGACTTCACCAGTACCTCCCAGCCAATTGTAGGGGTACTCTTCTTCCCCCTTAGCCCCCTGAGCCGCAAAGGGGCCACATACTCACTATCCATATATTTCGACTATCTCTTAGATCGCCTCACAAGGCTGAGCTACCACTCCTCACCGAGCTAGGTATCCCAACTCCCACAAGTTAAGTCAGTCAAGTAGATATTTCTGCAGCGTAATGTTACACAAACAAAAGAAGATCCTTCATCCTTCTCCTTCCTTCATTATATAGAGTTTCAAACTTCCTTTATTTCCTATAATCTCATTTCATTAAAGTTTTAAAAATAAATTCCTAAAAATTCATCTCCGTACAAGTGTCCCCCATCCCCTACATTCCTCCATAATTTAATTTCTTTAATTAATTAATTATCTTTATTCTTTAATCCAAATTCTCTTACAAGTTTTAATGGCTTTCCCTATTATTAAATTTCTAATTCAGTTTAAATTAGAAAGCTCTTAAATGGTAGATACTTTTTCTAAGTTTGACTTTCCGCTTTTTCCCTTATGTTCCCCTTTTTCCCTTTTTATGTTTACCTATTTTCCTAGTTTCCTAATTTTTTAGATTTTCCCTCTTTCCCCTTTTTAATTAGAACTCAAAAAGGTAGGTGTGGAAATTAACCCTGTATTTTCTCATTTATTTAGTATTTTAAAATTATCAAAATAATAAAACCATAAATTCCCCTTTTTCTATTAAATTTTATTCCAACAGATTTTTTTTTTAATGAATAAATTAAATTTCTTATTCCCTTCATGTTACAAGATTTAATGAAGGTCATAATTATTATTTATGTGTTTTTTATTTTTATTATTATTATTGTTATTTGTTTTTATAGAGAGATAAAATTTTACCACTGGCATAGTTTAGATTTAAAACTTAAATTTTCGTACAGGGAGACATTTAATTAGGGAATTTGTTTTAAAAATTTCTTAACATGTTATTCATCCTAAGTCCATCTAGGTTCATTCCTCTATCATCAACAACATGATGTGCCCTTCAGGACGCACTAGGTGCTCCAAGGGTGCCACTCGCCTTAATCTATTTCCCTTGTGCGACGTTCCCTTCAGGATGCACTACGTGCTCCAAGGGTGCCACTCGCCTCTTGACTGACTTGGTAGACATCAATAACCCCTGGAGTCAATACTCCACCAGGTGAGTCAATACTCCACCAGGTGAACTTGTGGGAGACTAAGGGCCTCTAAGGAATAAGGCCCCCGCCTTATTGCACGCCCCTTAGAATCATCGTGAGTGACTATCGTAGTTTTCCCTCTTGGCATCGTGGGTCCTCTTGAACTTGGTAAACGTTAACCTATAGTTCGAGCCACGGTGGGAGTGCTAGTAGGCTCTGGCAGGGCTGTTGTCCACACGTCTCCCTCAACATCTCTGGTAGTCATGTGTGACCCCTTTACTCTACATGTGAGTCTGGTCGGCAAGCTATCATCAGCCTGCATCATCAACAAATCATGTCAGAACATATCCATATCATATCATCTAATAATATGCACTAATATCACAGTAAAATAATCAAATCCCATTGGTACACTCTCTGAATCGATCCAGAGTCTAAGGGCTTCCATCGATTCCTCTGCATCCTTGAGGTCCAAAATCCTGCACACTGAATAAACCGAGTCAATAGCACCTGTCTATGTCAAGTCAATAAAACAACATGCCATCAACCCATAACGCCTCATAATCAAAATCAAAAGTTTTAATAGCATAGTAATTTGGATCACTTGTGAGCAAGTGTCCTCAAAAAATAAGTTCACTCAGTGTGCTAGAGTGGGATGTTACATACACCCCCTCTTGGTCTAAACTTTGTCCCGAAGTTTCACAGTATAAATGCTGAAATAAAGTGTATCACAGTATCATATGTCTATTTATCAAACAAAAATGGAAACTGCTGACGCATATCATATGCGTCCTCCAAGGTTGTCGAGTGCGGACTATAATTTTCCCACTGTACCTTGACCTTCTCTATCGTTCGACGTCGTCGTTGTCGAACGCGATGATCCAAAATGTGAATCGGCTCAGCCGCGAGCGCCCCCTCATCCATCATCTACAAGGAACTCATGTCAATAACATGTGTAGGATCACTAATATAATGTCTCAAAACAGATACATGAAAAACGTCGTGCATGTGCCTCAAAGAATCAGGCAACGCTAGTCGATAGGCCACAGGCCCCTTTCTCTCCAGAATATCGAAAGGTCCCACTAACCTAGGAGAGAGTTTAGCTCCCTTCCCAAACTTGATCGAAGTTTTATGCGGTTTAACTCGTAAGAAGAGTCGATCGCTGACCTTGTAACTACGGTCGACACGGTGCGCATCAACATAACTCTTCTGTTGATCCTGTGCTTCTTTAATGCTTTGTCTTATTTTTTTCATTTTCTCTTCCATTTCTTGGATCACTTTTGGTCCCACTAGGACTCTATCCTCAAGCCTATCCCAACTCAAAGGTGTCTGAAACAGTCTCCTGTAAAGAAACTCGAAAGGTGTCATCTTAATGGTGCTCTAGTAACTATTGTTGTAAGCAAACTCCACTAGTGGAAAGAATTCTTCCCAACACTTTTGTTTGTCCATCACGTACATGCGCAACATGTCCTCCAAGGTTTAGTTCGTTCATTCGGTCTACCCATTAGTCTCTGGGTGATACGCAATACTAAAGTTAAGTTGGGTTCCCAAGGCCATTTGGAAACTCATCCAAAATAATTCAGTAAACACCGATCCTCGATCAGATATAATCCTCTTAGGCACGCCATGCAGCCTCACAATCTCACTAATGAAAACTCTAGCTATGTCAGGTGCCTGATACATTGTACGCACAAGAATAAAGTGAGCACTCTTCGTCAAAGTGTCTACTACTACGAAAATCGAGTCATGTCTCCTTGCCTTCAATGGCAATCCAACAATAAAATCCATCGAAATAACCTCCCATTTTGATTCTGGAATAGCGTGTGGTTGTAGTAATCCTACTGGGTGTCTATGTTCAGCCTTTACCTGTTGACATTCTAGACATCTGGCCACATAGTTGACTATGTCGGCCTTCATTCCCTTCTAGAAGAATAAGCGTTTAAGGTATGCCCTCATCTTCATGACTCACGGGTGAGCTATGTAAACTAATCTATGAGCCTCGCTCAGGATCAACATACTCAACTCGTCATTCGGCGGTATGTAGATCCTATTTTTAAACCTCAACAATCCATCTCTATCAAGCAGAAATCCTTCAAATCATGGTACCATCATTGTGTTTTGTCCGATAAAACCCTCGACCTCTTTGTACCAGTCATCATTATGTTGTAAAGTTAGAATATTTTCATGCAGATTTGTCTGAAGAGGCAACACCAAAAAGATGC